>JARHVA010005072.1:1030000-1330808 GCA_037957365.1 Torreya grandis
TCACTTATAATGAGAATGGCTTATCACATGTTTAGTAGTTAATTACCTTGTAAGTGTTTATTTTAAATGTTGGTATTAACCCCTTTAGTACACTACTATTATCTGTTGCTTAGAATAAACGATGACCTGTGTTTTAGAATGAATGAACTATCATAACTATTTTGGGTAATAAACCCATGTCTACATCTTAAATACCTACTAAGGCTGGATATAGACTCTAGATGTAGAGTGATTACTCTAGTACTTGGGACTACCCTATAATTGTGGTATTGTGCACTACCAAGAAGATACTATGTGATCACTTGAATCATTGAACTGGGACCTAATAAGTGTGAAAAAGGAATATGTAGAGGGGAGGTTAGTCTTGTCTTATTCCAATAAAATAAATCACAATAACACACTAAAATCCTAACACCTCTAGCCTAGATACTAAGGAGAGCATAGGTAACAAATATACAAATGAAAGCACAACTAGAACACAAAAGAAAACACTCTTTTACCTTCATTAGATCTCCAAATGGCTTTAGGAAGTGGCTTTCTCGATTTGTGCATTAAGAGGTCTTTGATAATGGATTTTTCTTTGCTCTTTCTCTCATTGGCACCTGTGCTTGGTTGATTGGCTTATGATTTTGGCATGGTAACACTACTTGTATGAAGCTTCTTTCTCTTTAAATTAGCATTATAAAACTACACTATCAAATATTTGAAGAAATTTAGGCACGATAACTTTACACCAAGAGAGCTTAAACATCAATAAGTATGGCCTTGTATTTATAGCCTCAAAAGTTAACTCTCACCCAAGGTGAGTTAAGGTTGAGTTTAAACATGGAATGGGTTCAAACTAACCCTAGGTAATTTGAGGATAAATTCATTTGAGTTCATAAATTTTCATGTAATTATGATTTTCAATTACTAGGCATGACTCTCAAATTAGATATTTTGAGATATTTTGAACGAGCTTGACAACTCATAAAGACAATGATGAAAAGGCTTGATATTTTGATTTTTGGAATTTCCATTTTTAGATATTTATTAATTGCAAATGGATAATTCAAATAAGTATTTAATATTGTTTAATTAGATGATTGATTTTTTTAGCATTTGAGCTCTTTTAAGATTTGATCAAGTGCCCCGCTTAATGGATCCATATGCCAAATTACCAGTTGTTAGGTTGCAATGTGACTGAGGATGAATCCATGAGAGGTTATTATTATATGTGGTATAATACCCTAAATAGGGATAACTCGACATGATTATGAGAATAAATGAATGATACATGGATGAAATTGGGATGTTTAATTATTCTTAGGCTTAATTAGCAATGTTTGGTAGAAATCAATATGAAGTCTAGTCAAAAGCCAGTTGTACCCAGAATAAGGTGTCTACAGTTTGCCCCTATTTGGGAAGGCTATAGGCTAGTAATGTCTTCTCAAAGAATGAAAATGCCTTTAAGAAGAAAAGAAGATAATGATTAAAGAATAAGCTCCAAACAATGTTTGGGAAGCCTATAATGATGCCCCCTTGAGGGAATGGCTAACACATAATATTGATGGATCGTCCCTCGAAAAGAAGCAAGAAAAATAATTAAATTAACCCATGGGTGAGATTAATCTAATTGAGATAATGATTACACACATTGATTTAAAAAGTATTGATTTGACTAAAGGTATTTATAATCAGTGGCACATGCATATGCCCCAATAGGGTAGATGAGTCAAAATAATGATTTTCCCATAGGTGGTTATAATCATTAAGATGACCTAGATTGAATAATGATGATGTTGTTATTCCCCAGTAGGGTAGATTGACAATCATAACTCAAGGATATAACTTGTTATATAGATTAAATATGAGAGGGTAAAAATGTAGATGTGATGGTCTAATGACTGAAAAAGACACAAACAACTAGGCACACAAAGATGTGCAAAGTGATTAAAGAGATGATTGGAATAATAAAGGTGGCCAACCTGACTTGAGATATATCATGTATCCAAGCACTACCTAACAAGTCTAAATAGACTTCAATCCAATGTAGTTCACCCAAACATAGGAGAAAATGGAATGAGGAATATAAGAATAAAAATTAATCAATGTGAATGATTTGGTTGTACCTGCCAATGTGGAGATGATCATTCTTATTAGCATTAATATAACCATAATGGGTAGTGGATTGATTCGATCAAGGAGGGTGGGAGTGTTTACCAAGGTTACTAAGGAGAAGTTTCTATGAGACCATTTCTTGTGCTGAGTTTTGCTATAGCATGTGACAGTATGCATCATGATATAAAATATTAGGATGACAATGTCTTAATGTACATAAGGACTGACTCCCGATCCAACAAATAATTGAAAACAATGGACCTATGATAAAAACCATGATGAAAATGTTGATGTATGAATATGGATAGACTCAAGAATAATGCACAAAGAATCACCTAATGCATGCATATATACTGAGTTGAGGCACAACAATGAAATAAAACAAATAGGAAAATAAAAAAACAAATAACTAAGCAAATAAACACACAAGAAAACTTGAAAGAAAATTCAATAGAAAGGATCATGTCATCAACCAAGTCAATACCTATGCATGAAGGCTTAATGGAAGGATAAACAGGTAGTGTACCTAAGCAAGGATACATACAAAAGGAAGGTCACACCTCCAATGGTAATGAAATGGACTAAAAATAACATTGGATTTGCCCCAATAGGGTAGATTGAGGGTGACTGACTATGTTTAGATAGGATAAATGTTTTTGGATTTTGAGGCTTTATATCTCTCTAGGAGATGGTAAGTTGATTTTATAAATTTTAGGATTTTGAAATGTTTTCGAATGTTTTTTGAATTTTCTAAGAATCTCAAATCAATTGAGTATTATGAGACATAGAATGGTCTAACTCACAAAATGGAGAGAGCATGGCTTAGGCTGCTCACAAAATGGTGAGTACGTATAAACTTAAAATTCTCTCAAAATTAACAAGGCATTGGAAAATGGGTGAGAGGGCTAACCTTAATGGGAATCAGGCATTACCTACATAGTCCCATTAGGACCTCAAGTCATTGTATTTTTGCCTACATAAAAGGAAATGAGATCTGACTAGGTAGCAGCAAGTTCACAAATTTAGGCAAATAAAAAGGCAAATGACAATAATAAGGGTGAGGTGATGCGGTAATGCATGGTAAAGGTGTTATTCCTAATTTACCCATCGGTAGTTATAATTAGGAACCAATGACATAGGTCAGTGATATTAATTTTCCCATAGGTGGTTATTATTATTAACAAAGGGTGGAATATTGATTTGCCCAAAGGCAGTTATAATAAAGAACACTAGTCAAGCATAAATAAAATATGCAATTATTGTATCCACTACCATACTAATTTCATATGCTATCATTTGAACATGTAAATTTGAAACTACTTAAACTGGATCAGAATCCCCTCAAGGAAGATGTCCAAAGAACCAATGGAACCAAGGTCAAAAGGGTTAGGTAGGGCATTTAAAAACAAGTTTGATCAATAGTGAATGTATGGTAGAATGATATAGGGTATGACATAAAGAAGATGATAGGAGGCCAATTGGATATAATGGTAATAGGGTTGCCCCCAAGTGACAAGGTAAGGTAAATGGCAAGGTATGAAACAATTACAAGGCAAATGGAAAATGAAAAATGTAAGGTAAATATTTTTGGCAAGGTAAGAGTTTTTATTATTCCTGCTGATGTGGAGATGCACATCCTAATCAATATATAATAAAAATAAAATAGTCAATCATGTAAATTTATAGCCCACACCTCTTCTAAATAGTTGTTCTGTTAAGAACCTATTTTAGATTTGGACCTTAATAATGTTGTTGTGATCTTTGTTGGTTATTGATTATGTTTCCTCCAAACATTGAGACACGATGTCTTTGTAGCTTCCATAAAGGAAATCATGACCATGGATGGAAAATAAGGATATATATTGGATAAAAGGTTTTATTTGGAAATGAATATGTGGATCATAATGGAATGTATAATGGTTAGGAAATAAATGAAGATTGGGATTTTCAAGAACACACAATTTTGTTGATTTCAAATTTAACATAATTTTGGTTATGGTAGGGCTGAATAATTCTGAATATGCTTTCAATAGGACCACCAAATTTTTTTGTCATTTGATCTTGAGAGTAGATACCATCTGATTATGCTGTAGAATGGAAGTTGTATTGATTTCATCTTTATTAATGTCTTCATCAAGTAGTGAAGAACTATTGTTCTTAGCTATTGGAGCCTCAAAGAGGTTTTCACCAATAAAGTTGTCTTGATTGTCCCATAGCACCTCCAAAAAGGTTTCACTATGGAATGTTGAATTTTGACTTTGATTGTCTTCTAGTGCCTTAAATAAGGTTTCACTAGAAGATGCTGAGTTTGGAATTTAATTTTCCTCTAGCACCTTTGAAAATGTTTCACTAAGAGATTGTTCTTCTTCTACATGAATGTGTTCTTAGTCCCCTTGATATTATACAACCGATATATCACCATGGATGCATTTCAACAAGGTATGACTCTATTGGTCCCAATCAACACTTATGGGAGGTGGAATGTCAATATGATGGCTAGGTTGGTTGGTGTTAATGGCATGTGGAATGGTAATGGAATGGAAAGAAGCAACATAATCCTTGTAGAAGATACTAGAAGAAATTGTGTTGAAGATAAAGTAATCATCCTCAAAAACCATGAAAGTATCAAAAATATATTCAAATTGATCTACAAGGCATGTTTAACCAATGTTGTAACAACCACAAATGTATTTTGATTCTAAACCTGAGTTTGACCCAAGGGGTTCTAAATCTAATGTTGAGATGATGTTGATTCTGCTTTTGATGTTAAATCTAATATTAGTTTAAAAATAGAACCCAACTTTGATGTCAATTCTTATTCTGGTGTGAACGTTGTGACAATGATGTCTTGTTGAATGTTTGGTATTAGATAAGTAAAAACCTATGATGGCATATTAGGCTCCACAAAGACTGGTTTGTCAAAGTGAGACTCCTCAACAAGGGGAAAAAGGTCAAGAGATAACTCCATAGTGACTGGATTGTCAAAGGGAGCTTCTTTAAAAATAGTACAATGGTTGAGATAATGATTTGCTCAAAGGCAGTTATAATCATTAAGAAGTGACTCGACAAAGATTGACTTGTCAGAGTGAGACTCCTCAACAATAAGGGTAATATAAAAAGGTGATTCATCATAAATAGGTGTTCTAAAAAAAACATCATGTATTGGTTGGTTCTCTTGGCCTTGGTTTACAAGTAGTTGTAAAATATTAGTTTTGAACACATCTTGGTCTTCAAATGATTGGCTTAGTTGGAGAGGTACTGATTGGCTCTATTGGAGAGGTACTTATTAGCTTTGTTATGGGTCAAAGATTGGCATAAATTTTGTAAAGTGGGGAAAGGTAGACAATGAAAGAAGAATGATCGATGGTTGGGTGATGATTTTTTTGTAAATAGGCTCATCTAAGATGGGCTTAACAAAGATTGGTTGCCAGTCTAGGATGGTAACTATGAACCATCTAGTTATAATTGCACAACCTTGTTAGGATAATGAGCTACCATACTTGAAAGGGCCTGGAATGGTAATGGTAGGGTATTTCAAATATTAATTGCTCACACAAGCCAAAGGATGAGGTCCTAGAATGGTAAAGGTAGGGAATTGCAAATCTTGGTTACTATCACAAGCCAAAGGATGAGGGTTTGGAATGGTAAAGGTAGGGCATTTTGAAGCTTGGTTGCTATCACAATCCAAAGGATGAGGTCATAAAATGGTAACAGTAGGGCAATGTGAAGCGTGGTTGTTATTGCAAGCCAAAGGATGAGGTCTTGGAATAGTAATGGTAGGGCATTGAAAATCTTGGTTGCTATCACATGATAAAGGATGTGGGCTTAGAATGGTAATGGTAGGGCACTGTGGAGCTTGGTGGCTCATGTAGATTGAAGGAGGGTTAATGGAATAGGTAGTGGATCGAGTACTATTAGCATTAAAAGGTAAAACTTGGTATGTTAATTGGCCCAAATAAGGTGTCATGAAATACTTTGATTAAGGACCTTATCTTTGTTCTCCAAATAGAGTATTGTGAGGAGGATAAGGATCCATCTAACAAACTACATTGTCACCATATGGGTCTTGAACAAAGTCATTTTGTGTGACTGTGTTATTATAACCTAGATTATACATGGATCCACTATGAGTGTAATGAGACATATCCAACTCAATGATGAACATTTCATGAAGATTGGCCTAGAGTTCTATAAAATATTAAAAACAAGGTCCAAAGGAGAAATGGTGTGAACTTGGTATTGGATATGTATATCCAAAATGATCAATGCTAAAACTTGGGCTAAAATAGTCTAACATCAAATGTCAAACATTAAGTGTCTTGCACAAAAGGGTCAAGTGGATGAATAAAAACTAGAATTCCAAACTTCGGTAAAAAGTGTTTCAAACAAGTCTAAACTAGGTCTAAAGAAACAAAGGTGGCTAGGTCTTTTGAAAAATAAGGCACAAAATCTAGGCTTAAAATAGGTATTTCTAGGTCTTTTGGGAATAAGGGAAAAAAGTTAGACTTTAAAGAAAACAAGGTTTAAGAGGCAATATATTTAATATAACAAATTTGAAACACTTTGACACAAACTAGGCATTTAAAATTTAAAATACACTTGATCATTTGTCAAAAGACATGGAACATTAGACACATGGAAGATAGAACACTTCCCCAAATTTAGGCACGAAAATAGTCTTTAAATGGAGTAAAAAATTAACCTAAGCTACACAACCCAAAAGTGAAAGATCAATGTCTAGGCCATAATTACATAAGGCATAGGCATAAACCAATCAATGTTTGGATCTGAACTTGTCAAGGCTAATTTCAAACTTGATTTAAGAGACTAGGATTCTCAAAATAGACAATAAGATAGACAAGAATGAATGGTATGAAAGTACTAGGCATAAACCCAAAAGGCACACATGGTTTTGATTTAGCAATTTTGGACACAAGACAACAAGTCTTTGACATAATTTGAGAAACATAATGAAGCTATAGTTCTTTAAAGGTATAAAAAATGGTTTGTTTCAAGACTTTAAGGAATAAAACATGGAATGAAATGGGAAGCATAATGATGCCCCTTTTGAAAAAGTGACATACACACAAAGGTTTGATAAACAACTAAGGCAAATATGGTGTTAAATGGATGGCATAACACCTCTTCAAACAGAGGAGTGATGTGTAAACAAGACTCATTTTTAGATGTGGTATGATAAAAAAATAGTTTTCAATTCAATAACATGCAAGTAAAAATAACAAAATGACAAAAACACATAAGTGTAACGTCCTAAATCCTAAAATTGACAAGGTTACATCATACTGCCAAATTCTATCTATATACTCGATCTTGAGAGGATTTTTAAGTTGTTAATCCAAAAGTAAAAGCACATGAAAATTAAGTTTTTTAGGACCCCTCTTCTCTCAAGAGTTTATATGGTGACATTGAACTTTAGGTTACTCATCCTACATCAATAGTATGTCCGTGGCAAGTGGGGTTGTCTAAACTATCAATTTTTGTTCATTTCTAAATGGTCCCATATGTGTGGTAAACACTAGGGAATAATCACATCATTTGGATCCACATTAACCAGCTTGTTATGAAAAGGTATTATCCTTTTCACAATCACTACATCTATCAATTGCTTAGTATAGTGTGATGTCTGAGTCACCCTTACGTTCTAAGGTTGAGTACCACTAATAGAGCTTATTTTAACCATTCAAAATAAGCATCCCAATAGGTCACCCTCAATTTATATACCCTAACATGGAGTGGGGTTGAAACGATGTCAATAGATGAATTCTAGGGTCAACTCTTCCGTAGATAACTTAAGAGGAGGTGATGAACTCTCAATCACAAGCTAAAATGCATGAAATAAATACAAGTGGAAGGAATTTAGGGTCAAATTGGGGTCAATCAAATCATATGGATTTTGGGAAGGGCCTTCGCAACTTTCCTTCCATACTTTTGGACCAAAATGACAAATGTAATTAGTGAACATTTTTTATCACCCAAGTTCCCTAAAGGGGATGGGGGGAGAGCATACACGTGACACTTAGTTTGCTTAAACAAACACTTTCAACAAACAAACATAAAAATGAAAACTCTTATGAGTATGTACCTAAAGTGAAAGTTAATTTTTATAGCCCCAAAAAAAAATATGTTATGAATTTTGATCCCCTTGGAATTTGTTGTTGATAATTGCAAAAACTTCAAAAAAAACTAAGAGATGAAAACAACTAAGTACATTTTAAGCACCAAATACAATGCATGTAAGTTTTAACCATGCTTAAACTTTGCTCTTTATATCTAACGACCTATAAATTGTTAGAGGGTTTTCCTTCTTAAAAGCCTAAAATCAAGTGAGAAAACAACATTTTAAATTTAGCTCTCAGGTTTCTGAATTTTTTGTCTCAGAGACCAATCATTACCAGTCCACAGAGATCAATGTTGATAACAAAAATTGACATCGATTAGGTAGACTATAAATGTTTCTTATAAAACACATAAAAAAAAGTTTGTTTTGATTTCAAAATGATTAATAAATGAGCTTAAAACCCAAACATCTCATATATTATACAATAAATGGGTTAAATAAATAACATGTAGATCATCAAACACAAAATGAAGGCAAGAAAAATTGAGTACAACCATTGTTAGCCATGTTCCCCACCTTATTCTATTTTTTTACGTAGAGATCATGGTCAATTAATGTAATTGACATCGATATGGAAAATCAGAGTTGATCCCTATAACTTGTAACTTGCTTAAAATAAAAAAATGTAAAAAATAAAGCTAAAACCTGAAACTTAAATATTTTTATGCATTCTGTTAGAAAAACTAAAACT
This sequence comes from Torreya grandis, assembly GCA_037957365.1. Lineage (NCBI taxonomy): Eukaryota > Viridiplantae > Streptophyta > Pinopsida > Cupressales > Taxaceae > Torreya > Torreya grandis. The sequence continues at coordinate 1,038,931 of JARHVA010005072.1, forward strand.
AGCATATCAATCTCCTTGGCCATACAAGATCATTGAGTCCCATTGATTGTGTCATGATGTGAATAAGTAATACATAGATTAGAGGTTAATCTTGTGTTATTCCAATTAAATAAATCACAATAACACACTAAAATCCTAACACCTCTAGCCTAGACACTAGGTAGAGCATAGGTAATAAATATACAAATGAAAGTACAACTAGATTATAAAATAAAACAATATTTTACCTTATTTTGAGCTCCAAATGGATTATTTAAGTGGCTTGCTCAGTTTATGCATCAAGAATTCTTTGACAATGGAGTTTTCTTTGCTCCTTCTCTCCTTGGTACCTTGGCTTGGTTTCTTGGATTATGATTTTGGCATGGTAACACTACTTGTATGAAGATTCTCTCTCTTCAAATCAGAATTATAATAGTGAATTATAAAATATTTAAATAAATTTATACACAATAAACTTACACCAAGAGATCTTAAACATCAATAGGTATGGCCTTTATTTATAGCCTCAAAAGTTAACATTCACTCTAGGTGAGTTAAGGTTGAGTTTACACATGGAATGGGTTCAAATTAACCCTAGGTGAGTTGAGGATAACTCCAGTTGAATTAAAATTTGTCATGTAATTATGATTTCAATTACTAATCATGGCTCTCAACTTAGATATTTTGAGATATCTTGGAAGAGCTTGACAACTCATAAAGACAATGATGAAAATGCTTGATATTTTGATTTTAAAATTTTTGTTTTTGAATATTAATTAATTAAAAATGGATAATTAAAATAAGAATTTAATATTTTTTAATTATATGATTGATTTTTATTAACATTTTACCTCTTTTAATATTTGATCAAGTGCCCCACTTAATGGGTCCATATGCCAAATTACTAGTTATTAGGTCATAAGGTGACTTAGGATGAATCCATGAGAGGTTATTGTTACATGTAGTATAATACCCCAAATAGGGATACCTAAACATGATTTTTACCATTGATTAATGATGCATGGATGAAATTGGGACATTCAATGATTCTTAGGCTTAATTTGCAATGTTTGGTAGAAATCAATTTGAAGTCTGGTTGAAAGCTAGTTGTGGCCAGAATTGGGTGTCTGTAATAAGGGGAACATGATATTCAAGTGGGGTTAGGGACCGCTAAATGGATCATTGAGGAGGATGAGTTCTGCATAAGGGGTTATGAGTTTATTTGAGTGCACTTGCACATTGATACACCCCGAACTAGCCCTTAATAGGAATATGCTCCATTATATAATCACTTACATGTATTTACTCTTTATTAAGTGTCCTTATTTCATCTCATGTAGTTCTAAGTGAAAGTATGTGTGAAATAAGATGTTTTCATCAATAAGTCATGTAATGGGCCATGCACATAGTGTTGTTCGCACTTTGATAAGCAATTCCAGATCTTTTTTCTTTTTTTTTGGGGGGTGGGGTGTTGTTTCATCTGGTATCAGAGCCTATGCTTTATGTATTTTCAAGAGAAAATATTAATATTTCAATATTGTAAAGTAAGATAAGAATTGGTTCACTTTGCAACTAAACCATGTTATACTTACCATTGGCTTTTGCCAAATTATAGCTTTAAGAATCTTTATGATAAGATTTTTTTCTAACATGAAACTAATGAATTGTTTCATTTGAATTGGGACATGATATGATTTTATAAAGACACTTATCCTCTTGAGCTAAATAAGACAATGCTTTGTTATACAATATTGAGGTACTATAAATTCTTGCATTTCTTGGAATGTATGTGTGGAAATTTATAAATTTATGCAATAACACTATGATACCTACCCATAACCTTAGTTGGGTTATCCATTCCTAAATTGAGTTGCATCAGGGTAAGCATCATTTTTTGATTATTGACTTGAATGGGTGAGTCAATAGGAAGCTAATGATAACTACTTTGCCCTTAAAAGTGAGGAAATAATGTTCAATATTTATTATTGACTTATATGATCAAGTCATAAATAAATGATTTGAACATTATGTCCTTGGGAAGACTAAGGGTTTAGATTAAACCTAGAGGCATGAATAGGGTAAGAGTATCTGATTTACCTAGGTAAATCAACAAATCTTGGGATCTCTGCTTGTGAAGGAGCATCTTAAACTGAATCAGAGTTTGATCTTGTTATAAGAATTTAGCCTCTTTGAGATGAATAAAGTGACATGTTGTTCCATAAATATTAAGGGGATGAAAGCTAATAAATTTTATTTGAAACATGAGATGTGGTTTAACTTGTGATATTCACCTTGATCCTTGGGCCAAGTCCATCCTTTCTTGAAGCTACATTACATCAAAATGAGCATTCGCTAGTCAACCATTAACTTGTTGAAACCAAGTCAATGAGAAGAATAGTGATAAAAGATTAATATTGGAATTAAAGAATGACTTGGTGTCTATTGATGGTTTGTATGGGTGAGCCATCATATGATGTCTATGTATGATATCTTTGAGAGGTACAAGGTTGTGATTCAAGCTTGGAGGGCCTAGTGGGGTGAATAATACTGACTTATTAGGCAAGTAAAAAAGCTTGGAGGATCTCTTTTTATAATGAGTATCATAATCCATCTAATCTATGAGACATGAACAATTGTTGGTAACATTCTTGGATGCTTGGATATGAAATGATGGGCTTTGTTAGAACACACCCTTTCTTGGGAAAGGTTACACATGAGACCCCTATAGCTGAGCATGTTGCAGCAAATGATGAGTTCAAAAACTATCATAACATTCAAAAATTATTGGAGCTTATTATATCCAACATTCTCAATGTTTGGTGTAGGAAAAAATATGGTAATACCTTAGCAAGTTATGTGGAGGCTTGGTGATGTTGTCATTGTTTTATGACAACTGGAAAAACCATGTTGGTAGGTTAGTAGGTTTGACAATACCTATTTTTATGATATTTACATACCTATTGTGCTTAATAATTGGTTCTGGGAACCATGATGTAATGTGCATAAATGTTCTTATCATTGATAGTCATGCTATAATAATAAAACTTAGGATGACATAACTATTGTCATGAATGTTGGCAAAAAAAAAGTTTCCATGGTTGATGTTTTCAACTTGGTTCAGTTGGGACACCATTGGGGTGTTGACCAATTCTATTTTGGGAATGATAAAGAGTGTGCTAAATGTAACACTAAAATAATATTATGTTATTGTGAAGTGAATATTCTGATCTATTATGCAGATGGATTTTGATAAAAATCTCAAATGCAATAATTTTGAGTTGATATGACACTCTTGTGATGAGTGCTATTAAGCTAAGAAAAATATATCAACAATAATATGTTACTCATTATTGGGAAAGGTTGTTTCTAAGGCTAACTCGCCCATAGATGGCATAAGGGTAAACTCTTATGGAATAATGGTTGGCTATTGTGTGTGTAGTTATTTATGTTTGTTGGCTACATATGCTAGTTGGTTGACTGACTTGTAGTCATAATGTAATCTAAAATGAAATGAGTGTTAGTGAAGTACTACCTGGTCCTCTGATCTAGACTTTCATGTAGAATTATCAAGGTTGTACTTGATAACACCCAAGCATACATTGGCCTGTAAGTGAAAAAATGCTATGAAAAATGTATTATTTTATGTATAATTGAAATTAATATTCTATAATGAATATTTTTGGTTTGTTCAAAAGCATGACTAGAATGTATGTTGATTTTAGGCTCAGAAAGAGAAACTTAAATTCCTAATCAGTCAGTGTTACAAATCCTAGGTGCCCACTTAACTCTTTGTAAGATCAATAAAATTTTGGTGAATGCCCTAAAATGGCTGATTAAAATATGGTGGTATCGGTATCCCTTGACCATCGTGAGCTCACAAATAATGGAGGACATGTTGTAAGCCTTGGGGGTTGTATGTGAATGCCTAGAATGGCTTCTTTGGTGTTTAGTGAGGTTGGTGTGGTACATTGCACTAACCCATGAATGATGATTATTGAATGAAAAGTAACTATAAAAGTATGGGTTACTATCTTTTGTTGGCATCATGTGATGATGAATGCACTTAAGGTTATGTGTGAAACATAATGCTTATAGTAGAATATTCCACTTTTAACCTATAAATATAGTTGTAATTTGGTTGGATTAGACTATTTCAACTGTTGAGCTTAAGTTAAAGGTCTGTGTGTGATGACAAAAAATTGAATAATGAACCTAAAAGGGTTTTCATATTTAAGTTGCTAACCTAAAATAAATAATAAATACATAAACTTAATGAACTAATAACTATACTGCCTGCTTGAAAGTGCAGATAACGCTCTTGTTGGTAAGAGGGTTATGGTAAGTCTAAACTATCATAATAGGAACAATATATTCCTTGTATGTTTTAAACTACATGCCCATATGGGTGGATGGAAATGGTTATTTTCATGAATGTTGTGAAAAAATTATTAGTTTTGTTAATGCATTATGCTAAGGTAAGAGCAGGTTTGATTTGGCAAACCTATTACAAAAAGTGTTTAATAACCTTCTGATTCAAAATAAATGGCCTTGTGAGTCATAAAAGTATAAATTTTATACCCAAGTTCAAATATTTGTAAAATATTGTGTTGAAAAAGGGTACACACAACACCCCATTTTGCTCATTTTGGTGTTATAAAAGGACACTTAAGTTGAAAGGACATCTCTTGTTGGCCTGACATGAAGCTTGGTGTTGTTGATTTTGTGGTAAGGTACTTGAAATGTCAGTAAGGTAAGGTTGAATATTTCCATTTTGGATGGTTGTTATATCCTCACACAATGCTAAGAGGTAAATAGGTGGTAATCCCCCTTGTTCTTATTTTTGGGCTATGTAAGTTCACAACAGGCATGACACTATATTGGTTATAATTGATTAAATTTACCAAGTTATTGATTTGCTACTAGATACTTGACTATTGGTTTTTATGATTTTTGGAATGTTTTGTGAAAGGAGTGTTAGAACCTCTTTTGGAAAAATTATCCTAATTGTTTAATTATCATCAAGATGGCTCCTCTCTAAGAGGGAAGGAGGATTTTATGATCCTTCTAGGGATATAATTTTAGTTGTTTCTTGATGCATTCACATAGTAGGTATTGCTTGATTTTATTTGGCACTTGGATGTATTACTCATGAGATTGGTTATGAATCTAATATATGATTATGGTTACATGGTTATCAGTTATGATTTATTATTGTAGTTATGATGTTATACTTGATTCATTTATATCATGTTAGATATTTTGTTCAATTCATAATTGTATTATCATTTGATATTATATCCCGTTTAGATAGTGTTGATGTCTCATCTTGGTGACTGTAGGGTCATATTAATGATCTAAGCTTGGAAGTGCACTTTGACAATAAGGTAAAATAGTAATGAGATCTGATTTATTAATTTTAGGAAATTAGATCTTTAATTCCTAAATAATAAATGGGTATGAGTAGATAAAATCATTAAATAATATGCAATAATTAAGCCACTAATTTTTGTAAACAAATTGTATTTTTGACTTTTCTAAAAATATCAATAAGTGAGAGAAAATATGACTTAGATAATTCTAGGCTATTATGGTTGAGAGAGTCTGATACTAGAGGAATAGGACTGGGACACTATCACAAACTAAGATCTAGACTTCATTTTATGATTAGATAGGACTACCAAAAATAAGATACCCTAATATCTAGCACTACAGTCTTAGTCTTGTCTTTATTGTCTGAACTGCTCACAAAGATCTACTTTTTCTAGGTTTTGTTCAACATGTCTGTGTGACCATGTGTACCAAATTTTAGATCCTTGATGTCAATGAAACTCCCTATAGAGATGATTATTCATGTGTTTATATCTTTTATGTAATTAAGTGGAACTTTAGCTAATAGGTAAAATGGGTTAGTGTGTAAAAGATACACTGGACGCACTTCATACCTCATTTGTGGGCACACTACCTACATACCAATACTCTGAGGAGGGATCAAACTATATGGAGTTCTCCCATTGAAGTGATTGGTGTAATAGTGTGATGAAACTAAAAGTAAATGTGAAACTAGGTGTACTTAGAGTGACTAAGGACTAGTGTAAAGGTTTGAATAAGCTTAAAATATTGTTGGATGGATGTATGCAGAGAATAGAGAAAAGTGCTTGAGTAGTCTTGCTTGTATTCTTGCTTCTCTCTTGTAAATGAGTACCAACCCTTCTAAATAGACTTTGAATGGCCTTTTATAGGGGATTTAATGATTATGGGTTAAATGAATTTGCATTAGGATGACATGAATTAGGATAAGTATCTGGGATAAAATGATCATTAGAAGCCAAAATACACTTGGACAATAATGCCAAAAATAGGACACCCTGAATCTTAGCACTATAGTCTAAGTTTGGGCATTATTGTCCATGGAGCAGGAGACTTGGGGGGATGGTTTTATCATGGAAAAATTAACTTGAGCCAACAAGGGTTAAATTTTAAAGGCTATATATGATTGGGAAACTATGAAAACATGCCTAAGATTGTTAAGAGAGCAAGCAAAATGGACCTATGGATTAGGAGTCATTAGCCATACTCAAGTTACCAAATTTCATATTTTATATGATTGCATTTGCCCTCGATTTATTCTAGTGATGTAGTAAATCAAAATACTAGGATAAAGGAAAAATAGAAAGCATACTTGAACTTACCTATAAAGGTGAAGCTCATGAAGTTGGATGTGCGTAGAGAAAGCATAGTATGAAGTGTGAATTTGAAATGAAAAACATAGAGTAGATCAGTCCTTAATAGATATGATATATCTAAAATAATAATGTATCAAATTTGGGTAAGAGAGAGAGGAAGAGAAAGGAATAAATACACCTCACTAGGTACACGAACCAATATAAAACTTGTTGTGATGCTGAATTGTGCTAGGTATGTGTTGTACTAAAATTAACATCACAAATGGACCTGAGTCCTCAATTACTTGGAAGTAGATCAATAATTCAAAGGTATTCCCTTTGGATCCATCATCACCTACTGAATAGGTGGCTCAAGAATACAAAGGCTAGCTAGTCTTTTGGCTCCATTATTGCCTCGTGAAGTGAAGCTATGAAGTAATACTGGTACATAATAGATGTCATATGAAATGGATCATAAATCCCATGAATGTACTATGATTTTATAATGTTGGTGTGGATAACTGAATGTATGCTAGAAACTAGGCCACTCTTAGCCATTTTGAAATATGGAGATTGGGCTTGTATGAAAGCCACTCTGAAACTAGTGCAAATAGGCTTATGTGGAAGCCAACTTGAGAACTCAAGTATTTGAGAAGTTAATATTGTATGAAAGCCAAACTTGAAAAAGGATACCAACCACTTGTAGATGGAGTAAGTTATGCAACTACTAATAAATGCTTGGAAAATAATTTAAACTTGAAAAAAGAGGAGAATCGATGTGCCACACACATTGCCCCTAATCACTGGTGTCTGGAACATAGATTCTAATCTATAAGTTATATCAACTACATAACCTAAAACTAGAAGTGAGATCCATCATGCCACACATGATATCCCCTAAATATAGATTCTTTGAGAAAAAACTATACTAAAAAATACTAAATCTGGACTATATTGAGCTGACAAACCTATGACTGAACTCACTTTTCTATCTATTTATAGAAAAACTAATTTTTTTATTGTCTAGACAAGAGCACCAAAATTAGGACACCCTATTGTTTGGTGTTTTATTCCAACTTTGGCACTATTTTCCAAGGCCAAATATGGTAACTATTTTGGATTCTCTGCTATTTTCCTGGTCTGTTCTACCTAGTCTGATGTCTAGATTCTATTCTGAGTGTTCTGAAAACTATTGTTTCAACCACTAAGAGCTCTGATCTCTTTGAAAAAATTGTTATTTGTTACCCCCTCTTATAAAGGGAGGAATGAAGACCCTAAAATGACTACCCTCAAAATAGATAGCCCTACAAGTGTGCTATGTTGCATGGATATATGATATAGCAATGATATGTTAATGAGATATCTCAAGATATAGTAATATTTATATTGAGAGATTATTAGATCAACAGGGGTATGCCTAGATAGATATAATAATGGAAAAACATGTGTAATTTACTAAACTAGAATTGATAGTGTTAGTTGTTAGTTATTAGTTTTCAAGGAGGGATGGAACATGATGTCCATCATGACATCCAAGAAATCAAGATAAATGCATTTAGTCAAGCAACAAGCATATAAAGCAAGAAGCATATAAGGGTAGCCAAGGGGTCAAGAAAATAAGGGACATAGGCACATGTCACTCATACTAGAAAATAAACATACAAGTCATGTTCAAATGTTGCATACACATACCATAGAACAAACAAGATTAACATGAGGGCCATAAGCATATAGAAGAGTACAATCAAGGGACATTGGAAAATGTCAAAAGGCACAGACATGAATAGAAACAAAGGACATTGGAAAATGCCCTAAAACACATATAAGGCATGGAAAAAGAATTGAGAAAATTCAAATTCATCAAGCTACACTAAGAAAGAAAGGAAAGCATGCATATACTGAAAAGATAGAATAATATCTAGCTAATCAAAGTAAGAGTGAACGTATGTAAGACATGTTAGTACAAGACTAAGTATATGCTAGGAAATACACAAGTGCAAGATACTAGTGAAATGTCGATATAGTAATCTGTGTGATCTAGTAAGTAATATACATGATAACTTGGAGTGTGTAGTGTAGGAATGACACAACCTAGATGGTGTAGTCATGTAGAAGATGCCCCCATTGGGTATGTATATCGATGTGAGTCTCGAATGTAGAAGTAGGATTCCCCCTCAATGGGTAGAGTGAAGCAATCAAGGATCTGGATGTCACTGCACACACTCAAAGAAGATCAAGTCAAGCATGGTAATGTAGATAAATTGATAAATAATAACATAAAATAACAAATGTAAGTTTAGCATAGTAGTAGCAACGTAAATCATGAATGATGCATACAATCAATCTTTTTTGGTATTTTTTTATATCTAAATGTTTTTGAATTTTTTAAATGTTATATTGTTTTGTATTTTGAAATATTTGAACTATGTACAATCAATAAGGAGAGAATATGTATAACAAATTGAAAAATAACAATGCACAATTAAGCAAAAGGAACCTATGTACAAGTAATACTATGAATAAATGATACTAACCGATGAGTCTCATGGGAGACTCCCTATCATGTTGTCTTGTATCAAGAAGAAGGATCGTGTATAATCATGAAACATGATGGTAATGTTGAGACTGTGGCTTTGAAAACTATATTTATTATAAATGTTCTGAAATCTCTAAAGTGGAAACCAATTATGGGGTCCCCTTTTAACTTTGAGAAGTGGATGAAACTATAGGGCTCTAAGGGACCCATCTGATAGTAGGAGAAGCTCTCTGAACATGTACTCTATGTGTAGAAACATGAGATTTCAATGAGACTTCCCTAGGTATGAATATGGTAGCTAAAAGCTATCTAGAATCCTGAAGCTATGTAGGTGTATGAACTCTTTGTGTTGGCAATGAAGGTCTCCACTGTGGCTAAATCTAGACTAGAGGAAGAACTGTAATAGGTGGAGGAGATGAAACTAGATCGAAAGGGGTGCTAACATGAGTGACAAAGTTATAACCATGGGTATAATGAACCTACCTATCTTTATAAACTTGGGTGATAACATGTACCTCATAATCTATTATAGGCATAGAGCTAGTAGTAGTTGCAAGATAAAATCTAGATGAACCAAGTTTGAAGAGAGGAGGGATAGATATAACCACTAGTGTTTGCTTATGTCGAGAAGTGATAGGGATATACTTAAAATTAGCCAAAGAGTTAGGTACATATAAGTATAAACTGTGTATAGCAATATGTTTATAAAGAAGATTCCACATGATAGATAACAAACAAGGGATAGAGAGCATGGAATTATGCATTAATGCATAGAAATCTTTGACTTGAATCATGACATTTCTAATATGTTTAGCATGATAAACTTGAAAAAAATTCCACGTGAGAGATAGAGAGAAAGTGATAGAAATCATGAATTTTTGCATGAATGTATAAGAAACTTTGACATGTGCTATAACACTTCTAACATGTTTAACATGATAAGCTTGAAATTACAAAGGATGAAGCTTTGTACTAATATATGATAGACTTTATCAGTCATGTACATGATAGGGCCCATTATGGTTTCCTTATTATTTGCAAGAAATGTAATAAAAGTTTGTAAATAAATGAGCATCATTTTTTCAATTTGATTATAGATGTAAGGTGATACCTCAAGAAGCAAAATAAGAGCTAGTATATGCAACTAGGGATTTTTCAAAAATATTTTTGCAAAATATTATGAATTTTTTGAAATTGAAATTGAATTTCGGAGTTAAGTATTCAAGAAAAAATTCAAAATTTTATGGGAAAGCATATGATTTAATGGGTCCTAGTAGATGCAACTAGGGTTTGAGATTTTTTAAAAAAAATTACTATGAATTTTTGAAATTTGAAGTGATTTTTTTATTTTAATATGCAACTAAAAATTCAAAAAATAATTGGAAAATTAATAGGAGGTAGTTGATGAAACTAGGGTTTGAAATAAATTTATTTTAAAATTTAATACAAAATTTTAAAATTTAAGAGGAATTTATTATTTTAGTACTCAAGAAAAAATTCAAAAATTAATTTGGAAAATCAGGTAGGAATTTAACCTAAGGTTCATAGGTTTTTTATTGCAAAATTCAAAGTAAGTCAGGTTCACCAAATGATTTATTATTATTTTTAAATTAGATGTTTAATTCCTAAATAATAAACAAGTCTGAGTAGATAAAATCAATAAATAATATGCAATAATTAAGCCACTAATTTGTGTAAACTAATTATATTTTTACCTTTTCTTAAAGTAGTAATAAGTGAGAGAAAATATGACTTAATTTATTCTAGCTTCTTACAGTTGAGACAAAGTCTGAGACTGGAGGAACATGTATGGGCATGCTACCTATAGACTAATACTCTGAGGAGGGATCAAGATATATGTAGTTATCCCATTGAAGTGATTGGTTAAATAATGTGATGAAAATGCACATAAATGCAAAACTAGGTGTACATGGAATGACTAGGGACTGGTGTAAAGGTTTGAATAAGCTTGAAATACTATTGGATGGCTATATGCAGAGATTAGGGAAAAGTGCTTAAGTAGTCTTGCTTGTATTCTTGCTTCTCTCTTGTAAATGAGTCCCAATCCTTCTAAATGGATTTTGAATGGCCTTTTATAGGGGATTTATTGATCATGGGTTAAATGAATTCACATTAGGCTGACATGAATTAGGATAAGGATCTAGGAGAAAATGACCATTAAAAGCCAAAATGCACTTGGATAATAGTGCCAGAAATAGGACACCCTGAGTCTCAACATTGTAGTCCAAGTTTGGCATTGTTGTCTAGGGAGTAGGAGACATGGGGGGATGGTTTTGTCATGCAAAGATTAGCCTGGGTCAATAAGGGTTTAGTCTGGAAGGCTATATATGATTGGGAAATTGTGAAAACATGCTTAAGAGGGTCAAGAGAGCAAGAAAAATAGACCTATGGATTGGGTGTCATTAGTCATACTCAAGTTACTAAATTTTGCATTTTATATGACTATAAGATCAATATGCAATTAGATGTGATTTTGATTGGTAAAAATGTTAAATAGGGATTCTAGAACCATTATTTTGTTATGAGTATTTATTCTTCATTGTTACTTTGACTTCATTTTTTCCCTTTAGGTTTTGTATGATGTTCATCTTTGAATATGTCATCTTTATTAGTGTCAGATAGGATTGGACTTGATGTCTTTTGTATGAGACAATTTTGCATTTTGTCCCTTGTTATTTTTAATTTGATCATCTTTCCTAGTTGATTTTTTCATAATCAAACTTGTACTTAGATTTTAATTTATGAATGTCATTATGATATTGGTAAAATCTTGATCCAAACTTGACTACTATCATTGGTTAACACCTCAGGGTGTCTTGGTCCCTTTCCACCATTCTCTAGATTTAATGTTTTGCTTGTATGCTTGCTTAACCTAGGTCACGCTAGGGGTGTCTCACTTGTTTGAAGCATGGTTAATAACATATGTGGAACCTTGACTTAATTAATAATCATGTTTGTGGTTGTTTTTAAACTTCCATATAGACTTTGATTGGGCCCCATGAAGGACTTTAAACTTGGACCAACCACCACTTATTATGGTTATAATAATTCAATGCATAATGCATAAGGTTTACATTTGTTTAATGTTTAGGTCATGATGGCAAAAAAATAAAACTCCTTCACTCAATGTCTCCTCTTGGGATTATGGATCACTATTATAGTGACCTTCTTATTTTTCCAAAACCCAAAAGAGAGCTATCATTTTTTTTTGAGAATGTCAATAAGAACCTTTGGAGCTTGTTTGGTCAATATTTTAGGGGTTTGAGTTCTATCATTTGGGGAGTATCTTGGGAGTCAAAAATGGGGAGAAGTGGCTATAGGTTACTCATTTTCAACCATGAAGGAGAGAAAGGAAGGAGAGGAGCCTTAAGAAAAATATTATTCCCATGACCACCTACCAAACTGCAAGTAAGGGTTCTTCTTTTGATAAAAGGTAAGTTTTCTTGGTGTTAGAGGTGAATTTTTCTATACATGAATCATTTACAAGATATTTGGGGGGAGGAGGATTCATGATGAAGTCGTGGGACTTCATGATGAACCCATAATATAATTAATGTGAAAATTTTGCCTTTCAATTTTGTGGGTTTTAGCTATTTCTTAAAAATTCTATTGATATTGGAAATCTAGGAGTCAATCTATGCATAAATGTATAACTATATATAAAAAACAAGGAACAAGGTTTATTTGATAAATATTTACCTGGATGATAAAACCTTATTTTTGTGTGGGTTCTTGTCACCTGTATGTAAAATTGAGTCATTCCTTTGAACCTTGGGGAGGACAAACCTACTCATTTTACCCACAAAAAAATAATCAAAAACCTGTAGCTAATTTGATGACATTATTACAAATACCACCATAATTTTTGTGAATGGCTCGCTAGGATTTGATAGTGTGATGATGGGAGTAATATGGATAAATTATGACTTGAACTAAACCCTCCTTATAATTTTGTATGACATTATTAAAAGATTAGTTTTTAGTACCTGGATTGTATTTGTTTAGCAATAGATGAGTATAGGACTCCATTACAGTGCCTTTTTTTGGGAAACATGATTGGGGGTTTTCGCCTTAAGTCTATTTTTTTTGGGTATTGTGTATAAAATGAATGCTTATTTTAAACCTTAAGAAGGGCATGCTAGCTTCTTATATCCACAAAAATTATTTTCCAATGTCAAATTACATAATTATGACTGCATTTATTTCATTTATGGCTTGTTACTTTTTTGGGAAGGTTTTGGGGTTCATCATGAAGTCGTGAGACTTTATGAAGAACACACAAACCTTAAATAAAAAAATTTCTCCATAAATTTTCATGGGCTTTAAATAAAATGCTTAAGTTATTGAATAAATTTGATTTGGGCATTTTAGTAATGTTTTTGATTGGCTAGAGTTTATTATACTCAATTTATTACATTGTGTTTATGATTTTTTGATGAATAACAAATCTCTTTTTATACAAGGACATAATAGTATCATGGGTAGGCACTTATTGGTGTTGCAGATAGCTAGCTATTTATTAATAATTACATTTGATAATTGTGAACAAATACGTTTTAGCTGGGCATTCATTAAAATTGTGTTGGTCATTATATTGAGGCATAAAAATATGGTTATTTGGATTTCATTTGGTTGTAAGTTTTGATAAGTGTTGGACTACCCCTTTTCTCTTGGTTTAGAGTTATTATGGACTAGATTTTCCTTACAACTTAGTTGGGTTGAGTTGTTGAAAAAATGAATTAGTGGGCTAAGTGAATTGAGGATTGGTTGGACTTAACTATTGTTTGGTTTTGGGTTGCTTGTAAATGTATAGTGGATTTATTGGCATGATTCAATTTAAATTTGTTGGTCTTTGGTTTCATGATAGAATCATTTCATTAACTGTTGAATGGAGTCCCTTAGTTGAGCAAAGTACTGGTACCCGCTAGGTGTGTAAATTTGGGAATTATATATTCAAATCCTTACTTAATTTATTTCTATGAGTCTTGAAATAGACATCATTGGGATACTTTGAGATACCATGTTATGATTTATACTTGAATGGCTCTTTTGATTTATATGTAATTCTTAGTGTGGGTAGTTGTCTTAATTGATGCTTGGTTAGAATTTACTATGCTTTTACTCTCTATTAACGGATGTTATTATCATATTGTATATTGTTGTTTTGAGTTCATGTTAGTCACTTAGAATACCTATTGGGAATTTAACCTCCTTGCTACCCAAATGTTGAATCCACCATCCAGATGATGAATGGGGTGGTTAGTGCCACCATATGGATGGGCTCATTAGACTAGGCATACTGTTTAGATTCTTGCATAGAGGTGTTTCTCTCTCCTTTTTCATATCAGTGGTACTCTTGATGATGGTTTTGGTCAATGCATAACCTTCTTGAATTTTTTTATAGATTATTACAATCATCTTCCACATTGTAATTAATTTTCTTTACATACTTTTGGTGACTTATATCATTATCCATCCTATGAAAAGTAATGATGTTTTAATAATATTCTTATTCAAATACAATGTTGAACATGTATTTTGTGGTAGAGTAATGGTATCCATATATCAAATGATGAGTTGTATTTATACCTTGGATTATGATAGGAAGAAATTAGATTCCTCTATTATGGATTGAGAGTTAAAGTTATGTTTGATACTCTTGTTGAGATTGCAAAGACATACAATAACAAGTAATAAACTCTAAACACTTTGTTGTTATATGTTGGAAATATTGGTATTACCTCTTAATGGTTCAAGTATTATTCCAAGTTAGAAATTCTTGATTCTCTTAGTATAAATGTGGACACATGATAAACTTTGAGTTGGACATAATGGTTGTAAATACAATTTAAAAACATGTTAGGTAAGTTATACATATATATACTAATGTATACTTCACTTGGATAACAGTGTGATTGCTTCCTTTTATGATTTATTCTTGGTTGCACCTTATTTCCTTCAACAATTTGATATAGTTAGACATTTTTCATCAAGAGCTGGAAATCCAAACTTGTCTTAACATGAGATTGAAATTAATAAAGTTATTGTATTTATTGTACTTGCAAAACTTTTTGACAAAAAAAATGTAGTAGTTGTACATGTTTTCATTTGGGTTAGTTATTAAATGTTGTAAAATTTAGTTGTTACTATTATGCCTTCTTTTCAAGTAGGGTTATGTTAGGGATTCATTCTTAATGATTAACAATGTAATGTATGGAAAAAGTAACCGAGTTGAATGCTATGGGGCTATCAAAATTCCTTAGTTATTATTCTAAATAAATTCACTCATGAGTAGTCATTATGACTTACATGCTATTTGAAGACTGTATAGATTAGGATGTATCAATATTTATTGAACAAATTCACCACTTAGATGTAAATGTATGGTCATGTTAAATACAATATCTAGATTCTATTATCTTAACCTAATGATAATGGGCAATGCCATAACTTTGCATAATCCACATCTTATATGGTAGTTGGTTGTAATTTATAACTGAGCCCATAGTTGGTCATGCTCATGGGGGTTAAAGAGTAGTCGAGTAGTGGAAATGTTAGTGTAAGTGGTTACTTATTCCATGATTTATTGGAAATTTTATATAACCATTACCTCATTAGGAAGAGAAGGTTTTGCAATGATCTATAAGTCAAGGAGCATTTATAACCTCTTAATGAGTAGCACTAATTCCTATACCTTCAATGTACTTATTTTTATGAATGAATGGAAGGCCTCTTACATGAGTAATAAATGATCATTATAGTTAATGATAAGACTTGATTTACAAGTTGAAAGATTTGATGTATGATGCTATCATTACACCTTTGAATATGCCTGGGTTAATACTTGAATGTTTACTATAGAGGCATTATGGTACAAGGATCTAAGCCAAATATTAAGTATATAATCTTGGTAGGTATCACCCTTCAAATGCCTAAAATTTATTTAGTATTCACTTATAATGAGAATGTATTATCACATGTTTAATAATTAATTACCTTGTAAGTGTTTATTTTAAATGTTGGTATTAACCCCTTTGGCACACTACTATTATCTATTGCTTGGAATAAAAAGATGACCTATATTTTAGAAAAAATGCAATATCATAACTATTTTGGGTAATAAACCCACATCTACATCTTAAAGACCTACTAAGGCTGGATATAGACTCTAAGTGTTGATTTCTTACTATAGTATTTAGGACTACTATGTAATTATGGTATTGTGCACTACCAAGAAGATACTATGTGATCACCTAAATATTTTAACTGGGACCTAATAAGGGGAATGTAATATTCAAGTGGGGTTAAGGACTGGTAAATGGTCCATTGAGGAGGATGGATTCCACATAAGGGGTTATGAGTTTATTTGGGTGTACTTGCACACTGATACACCATAAACTAGACCTTAATGGGAACATGATCCACTATAAAATCCCTTATAGGTGTTTACCCATAGTTAAGTGTCCATAGTTAATATCATTTAGTTTTGGGTGCAAGTACATGTGAAATAAGATGTTTGCATCAATAAATCATGTAGTGGCCCCTACACGCATTGTTGTTCACACTCTGATAAGCAATTCCAATTTCTTTTGGTGGGTTGTTTTAAAATTATACGAATCTATGAAGAGGTTAAAGAAATGTCCCATAAAATTTTTAAAAATTACAATGTAAAGTATGTAATAGGGAGTGTAAGTGTAATTTCAAACTTTAAATAAAATATTAAATACAAACAACTAAGAGTAAACATATAAAAACAAATTAGATGGAGATCGTTGCATTATTAATTAACATGCCCTCTTAATGAAGATTAAAATAATTATTCGGTTCATGTAATGTATTTTAAACATGTTTTGATTGTACACCAAAAATAGAGTTAATGGTGGTAGCATGCCCTCTATAAAGGAGGTCATGGGATTAAATCTATAGGGGGTAGAGTTTTACATGTTGAAAAATATATAAAGTATATGAAAAATGATCCTCTTGTGGGATTTAAAAGAGGGTGTCCAACACCTAGTTGTTGTCTCATATCAGGGTGGTGTTCCACTAAATACTTATTTATATCTTTACAAAAGCCTTATGGAACATGTGTAGATAGTGTTGGGACTCAATATGTAGTTAGAGTAATCAATACACTTGGATATTAATCTTTCCTTATTTTTTTATAATCACTATTTTTCATTAGTGATTCAAGTTATCTTGATTGTATATATGAACAAGTAGAGTCAATGTATTGAGAAAATGGCTTTAGTGGAGTTTGATCTTGGATGAAAGTTAGATGGAAGCATTGAAGTGGGATAACATAAAAAGCGTATATTTTATTCAGGGCATTTCTAGAATTGGGAAAACTTGCCTCAAGCCCTGAAAATTGTTATGATTCTAATTTCAAATTATGTAAAGGGATATATTTTGTTCAGTTGTTATACCAACATACTTGGATAAATCACATAAAACTATTTATTCTCTAGAAGAGAATATTGTTCTATTTGGCAAGACATCCAAAAATGAGATTATAAGGCTTATCTTACGGAAGCCTTAAATTTTGAAGTGGGACTTTATTTGAGTCTTTTAAAAAACAAATATCTCTAAAAGATCCATGCAGCCATAAGTGACAATAGCCACTTAATAATATTTTTGACAAATTTTAAACTCGAAATTGACCATCTAAATACCAAAAATTATATTTCAATTTTTTCTTATTTAAAAAAAAAATAGATTTATTTTTTTGTAATGGGACATGAACTTGTAGTTACATACCACCCCCGAGCTTATTTTAGATATGTACGAGAATAAGGGAGCTCTATAATTCTATTCAAGCTTGCATGCAAAAGTTACTAAAAATAGCAAGTTTTGAAAACTAATAAAAATAACAAGTTTAGCTAACTTTAGGATGAGATTTTTTTTAATAACATGTTAGTCATGCATTATTACAAGACCATATATATTATTTTATAAGAATAATCAAGAATTATAATTCTCTTTTCCTGGAAAAAATTATTCTCTCTCTCTCTCTCTCTCTCTATATATATATATATATATATATATATATATATATATATAGAGAGAGAGAGAGAGAGAGAGAGAGAGAGAGAGAGAGAGAGAGAGAGAGAGAGAGAGAGAGAGAGAGAGAGAGAGAGAGAGAGAGAGAGAGAGAGAGAGAGAGAGAGAGAGTACCTAGCCTCATCAAATAATTGTTAATAAAAGGTGAAGATAGTTCTTAAGGCCAATACAAAAATAGAAATTAATTTGGTGTATGCGATCCTCTTATAAAAACCCACAAAAATATTATTTTTCTATTTACTTTATTTATTGTAAATAAAATCATAAAGATGCACAAACCTAACCCTTCATATTAGAATTCATGGCCCTTTTTAAAGTAGAACATGTCTCAAGTAAAAACTTTAGGTCAAAATATGTGTCAAGAGGGATTTCCATTAAAAAAAATATTTAAAAATATTGACTGAATTTTAAAGACATGTACAACCATATAGATTACTCATATGAGGTAAACCTAAAATTTGAAATAAAACCTCCAAACAATTGGGGTTTAATCTCCCTCAAGATGGTGGATTGATTGGAAATGCCATGTTGAGACACCATTACTAGGGTACCAAATTTAGTTAGGTTATCATTTCATTTTCCCTCAGCATCTTTAAGTTGACGCTTTCAATGTTGAGTGGAAATTCAACTCCATATAACAAGTTTGGAAAATAAGGCTTGAATGTGTGTGCACTATAATTATTGAGCCCAAATAAGCACACTTCCTTTATGGTATTATTCACCATGCTCTTCCAATTGACACTTAGCTCATATGGGAATGGGTCATCTTCTTTGTTGAGTTTGCAATCATCTAGAATATCTAAAGCATGTTTTTTTTAGTTATGTAAATCTGCCAAGTAAGTCTGAGTTTTGATTCACCACCATTTTTAAACCTTTTTGTCTAGAAATATTTACTTGGAAGATGGTACTTTTAAGGTTTAAAATTTACACAAATATGGCATATTTTTTGAGCTCATGTTCTCCTTCCATTATGTAAAAACATGAATAATGTTATTTTTTTCATGTTTCTCTTGAAGATTACTTATTTATTTCTAACATGGTTAATACAATATATATAATTTTATGCTTCAAATTTAGTTTAAGGGGATAAAGTGTGTCTAAAATAGAATATCTTTAAACTTTACTATATCATTTGGGGGAATGCACTTTGTGCTATTAGTTGGGTCCCTCCTAGATCTCTTTGTCATCAACCAATCCATGAGACTATGGATTCAAAGAGTGAGGGAAAACTTACTCTCAAAGTAAATACCGCAATGACTCTTCTCGCTAGTATTTTCCATCACTTCCTATGAGTCCTTTTGTTGCTGGTGGATTTGGGTGGTCAACACCTCCACAAAGGAAATTCTCTCAATTAGTGCTTAATATTTCTCCCTCTAGGTAGGATGTTATTAATGATAAATAAAAAGAAAAAAATATTAATAGTTAATAGGACATAAATAATATGATAGACCCACCTACTAGAAGTGACTAGGGGAGGCCGAGGTGTGTGGGGAGACAAATCATATGACCTATCACATCCTCCACTACTCCTTGTTAATCCAATTATTTAATATTCTCTCTTTGTTATTTTATTTTTATAGTTCTATTTTTTTGTGTTTTCACCTTTTTTGGTTGAAAATTTTAACTTATTAAATGCTTTTCGACATTAGCTGATGTAGTTAGTCTTACTCTCATATGGTTTCCAAAAATGTCTCTGGGAGGTTTAAGCTTTACAACAACCATTAATGGCCACCAACCAAGTCAAAGAAGATAGTACATTCCATTTTATATTTTAAGCTTTGAACTTTAGTTCATGTAGAAGGGGAGAGAAAAAAAACATGGGTTTAATTTTGGGTCCACCCATCTTGGGGCTTCCAGGAGATCACAAACATCAAAAAGGTCTAAAATGACCTCCCTGGGACAAAAGTAACATATCTTGAAAATAGTACCACTTCAAGTCATAAAAATCTTCCATGCGAAAGAGACCAAAAAATTAAGAGGTGGTCCCCTTTGGGTTTCTTTACCTCCATGTCTCTAGGTCTCCACAATCAGTTGTACAAAACTAGTATCCTTGCTTGTAAAATTTATGATTTTTAGTTATTCATGCATAGGTGCACTTTAGGACTGTAAGGTTTAATTTTTAATAAATTTTAATTGAACATAATAATAAAATATAAAGAGACTAGGTTAGCTTTTAGCTAACCATGTGGTTAGGTGGGGCTATGGTCAACCCCAATTGACTGACCCCCTTAGTGCTCCCCCCACCACGTGGATTTTAAGCCATCAATGGGTTCACCACGTGGCTTATTAGCCACATGGTTATCCAACCACTTGATGGTGCTCACATTAATAGGTAGCCTATAAATTACTACCACATAGCATGTGTCAGCCCCCTTGGGGCTTGAATAATGACCTTCAGACTAGATACCCTATAAAAAGAGGCCAATGCCCTTCAAAAGGGCTTATATATTCAAGAACTGCCTAAGAGACAACTCAATTTTGAAAAATCACAATGTGTAAATTGAAGGACCTAAAAATATAATATAAAATGCAATATGTCCAAAGATGATTACTTTTAATATAAAATTAGTTTAAGTACTTTTATATCTTGTTGTGCATGAACAAAAATTGTGCAAAGTATGAATGGATTACAAAGGGGATTTAGACAATTCTAGCAACCAAACTTGAAAATTCATAGAAATTTAATTGTGTCCTAAAAATAAATTATAAATTGTATTAGGATCCTAATTAAGTATATTTTACAATAATATTAAATTTGGATGAAATTGGTACACTTTGAGTTACATAAAAATTTGCCTAAGTGCTTTTAGCCCTTTTTGGGCTTAACAAATTTTTATAATATGAAAATTTGGAAAGAGATAGTCATTTTGTTCTAATAGACTTTAAAAATACATAGAATTAAATTATCCATATGATATTTATAATTTGTTTTCAACCAGAAAAAATAATCATTAAAATCCATCTCTAGCTTCATTCAACCTTCACTTAATGATACTGAAAGCATTAAAGCTTTAACTCATTGCATCTTAATTCATTCTTTTTTTTTCACATGAATAACACTGTAACATTATAATAAATGGCAAAAAAACCATATAAAAAATCCCCTTTCTCCTTATTAACATATCAAGGCAATAACAAGGTAGAAGAAGATTCCATGTACGATCCAATTGTAACTGCTAGACCAAGCCAAGTAGGAGCTCATATCCCATCATTTTTTCATCATTAGTTCACTTCCCTAATCACCCCCAATCCTAATATTCCCATTTTTTAACATAGGTGACACCAAAGTTTCAAGGCAAATGATATAGGTACACAAGTATGTGGGTACTAACAAGGAAATACACTCATCTAGGAATAACTATGTGTCTCAACTACACTCCCTTTTAACAAGAGAATTATAAGCTCACCCAAAACATAGTCCATAATACATCAATAAAAACAAATCATAATAAGTATTATAAACACTAAAGGTAACTACAAATAAACCAAACGTGTCAAGGTTCCTCACTCACCCATTATGGATAAGAATTTTTAATCTCCACACTATGGGGGTGGGAGAAGGAGGATCTTAGAGTCATTATTTTCCCAAAACCATCCCCCTTTATATGGGATAACCTTGGAAACATGATGGTTTCCTTTTTACCAAACCCCATGCTTAGGATCTTTATAAGAGGACTTTGAACTTCATTCCTTTTCCAAAACCCTACATATAGATGTATAAACCATGAAAATAATTTAAAGTAATTTGGGAAGAATAAATTTACTATTTTAAGTTTTAAAAAGGGTTCTAAAAATAACCAAAAATTAAATGAGATATTTTGTATATCCAAGTCCAAATGGGCAATAAAATCCACTTGGTGGCCATAGGCACAATGAATGGAAATCAATAAAGAATAAGGGTAAGCCAAATGACCTTACACCTTTTGAAAAATCAAAATAATAGAAGGTGAAAGATAATTATTTAAAACCATAAATTTGAAGTAACTAGGTGGAAAGGGTGCCTACCTTGGGTCTACCTCTTGGATCTACACAATGAATCCTCTTAAAAGTCTTGGAAACTAGTTTTCCTCCTCCTTCTCTAAGCTCTTCTTATTCTTTCTCCAGCTCTCTTCTATTCTCAAATTAAAAATGAGAAAAAATTTCCTCCAAGGAATAATTTATATGATATTATATACAAAACACTAACCTATTGGTCAATGTAAAAGTGACACTTATACCTTCCCATTCCTTGGCTCTTCTCCAAAAATTCTCCTCTAGCATTTACTCTCCCTACACACCCATGTAGGAAAACAAGAATTGCTTATAAATATTAATGATATCATTTACCCATATCATAAATAGGCATATGGGCTGTCATAAAAGTATTCTTTATCTCATAGAAAGACTCTCAAACATCCATATTGGCCAAAAGACTCTAAATTCAACACAAAAGATGAAAAAATTAGTTTATGTTACCCTTAAAAGTTGTAATTTCAATTCCATTCAAGTTTTTCAAGTGGTGAAAATAATTTGGATCTCTTTTTAACCTTATTAACTTCTTCATGTTTCAACAAATATCTAAGATATGTGTAAAGAGGGCAAAAATAGTGTTAAGGGGTATGAATAGTGCTATGAGGGCCAAAGAGGTTCAAACTCAATACTATATTAATTGATAACACAAGGGTTAGATCATAATATAAATGGTTCAAGAGTGTCTACTTAGTTAAAAATCAATGGTGTACTTATGCTTAGCATAGTCCTAGTTCCCTCACTTGGCCTCCCTTATCTCCTACACATCAATCACTACCCTAGGTAACTGAATCTATTGAATTTAATCACTTTAGGTGATTTATAATAATACATAACTGCATACATAGAACATTCAAATCATAATATTTAAATATACACATGAGGTAATCACTACATGCTAACATCATTTAATTGAAATCATAAATTACAAGATAATCAAAATAATGTAGTATACATAACCATAATCAAATAAAATCATCCATAAGTAGTAATTGAAAGTAATCAAATACACACTTAATATCATTCAAAACATAATATCCACTTTCTCAGTATTCATGAAATAATAAAATTCCATGTATCCATAAAATTAGGAACATGTCATAACATGTCATGTGTATAATAATAACACGGTCCAATAAAACTAACACTATGAAAATTGAGGCCTCAAATCCCCCTCCCCTTATGCATACTTCCTCTGAAATTCACTAAATGTTAAAAGTCTAGTTTTAAGGATGTTATAAAAAATCTCGAGGAACATTTTTGACTCATTTTTATAGTCTCTCTAAGTCAATGATCTCAAATCTCTAATATTAGATCACAGAGTGCAATGCAATACATTAAAATATCTGCCAAAGATAAGTAAACTCTACGATAGGTGTGTCATGCTTCAAGGCATAATTTGAAGTTTTGTTTATTATTATTTGGTTTCCAAGTCTAGGAACACATAATTAAATATTATTTATTTCAAATCAATTGTTACTTAATATTTAAATCATGTATTACAATGTGGCATGTGTCATGTTTATGTATAAAGTAAATATTTATTTTATTTTATCTCAGGGGACCAAGAACATTTCAATTTACTTCTTGTCCCATTCATTATATGCCAAATATTAATAAAAAACATTTCAAGCATATGGAAACTAAAAGGTTAGCCACATGAGATCATATCAATATAAGGGTTCCTTAACCCATCAGATGAATTTTTTTTATGGTTTCTAATTAATGGAATCATAGAAGGATGAATTTGTGAAATTAATTTATCATCATTTACTAACCCTTAAATTAGTTACAATAGGAGGCATTAGTATTAATATACTAACTTTTCCCAAATCCTATTTTATTAATCCATTGGGAGGACTTTGGACACAATCCTAATGCCCAACCCTAATCAAGGAGCCTATTAGGAGGACTTTGGATGTTAGTCCTAATGCTCAACCCTCATACCTAAATACATTAGGAAGACTTTGGATATTTGTCTCAAGGTCAAAACCCCAATCACATAAATAATTGAAATTACTTTGGACACTTGTCTCGATGCCCAAACCCCAATCACACAAACCATTGGGAGGGATTTTGACACTTGTCCTAATGCCCAAACCCAAATCACATAAGCATATCAAGGTTTATCCAATATAATAATATAAAATATCTCCATTACCCTCAAATTTATGAGAAAACATATGTTAATAGCAACATAAACACAAGGTTAAAGCTCATATCATTCTTACAACTTATCTAGTAGGAATAAACGAGACAATGTCTCCCATCTTGCTTAACAAGTTATGAAACAAGTCATAAGCATATCTCATATGATAATGTTAATGTTTAACCCTAATTTGGATAAGGATCCTACTTTGGTAGATATGGTTAAGGATATATAAATGATAGGGCACAAGGGTAAATATATAATCTACATCAAGCCAATTAAATGCTAAACTCAGATATACCATACACCAAATTTATTAAACTGAGATAAACTATAAATGGATAAAAATATGATAGATATAAAAAATGACATAAAATAAGGTACTTAGTTAGATCTGATGCTAATGAAAATATAGATATGGTATAATATGAAATCAGGTGAGAAGATAATTTTGAAATACTTGTCAAATTCTATATCCGGTGATTATAGCTCTTTGGATAGTTGCATTGACCCTAGACAGTTACATCAACATTATTGTCTAGGCTCAATGCTAGTGTTATGTATATAATATAAAATAAAATAGGATGAGATAACCTTTAGATTTGGGTCATGGAATATCACTTCTGGTGAAATGGAAAAAACCTAGCTCTCTGTGTTCAATATGACCTTGGGGAAAAATGGATCCATGGGCACATGGTGTCAAGTTAACCTGTAATGACCGCACTATCAAAGGTCAATTCCTACATATCTAATATTCTATAAGAGGGCCTTAGACTCATGTATTTCTCACTTACATATTGGATTTTGTGTGAATCATGCAATGTGTGTAAAGCAAGAATAATAGTGACCTAGCTTGTAACTTAGAAATTAAGACCTTACGACTACTCCTTTAGTAATTTAGACCTATAGATATGTTGTAACTATGACTAGTGTGGAAATATGGAAGCATTGATCAATTTAATACTTGATAGAGTGATTTTTATAAGTGCCTTGGTCTCTTTGGTCTTATTTATAGCGATAAATAAATGAGGGTTGATATTGTATTTATACCAATCCTATTGGGAGACAACTCACATTAAATCAATTAGGCCAACCATTGGAATACATTTCATTTACAAATCAGATGACTTTAGGGCACTAGACACTTGCATCAAATTATGAAAATAATGTCGATGCTACAATTTGACCCATATATTAGTGTCCATAGAGTAACAAAACATGTATCAGATCAAAACTTGTATAGTGTAAGATAAGTACATTTTAAACATTCTAGGCAAGATAGGATGTCTAAATCATAAATATAAGACTGGTCAGACTAAGAGATAGACCAAGGGGCACAAAATATAGTAGATGCAAGGATTACAAAAGCTAGACATGTGTAGAACTAAGAAGAAAAACCAAGGTCTAAGTTTCCTAAGTGTACAAGATTAAGGTGCTACATAATCACAAAACTAGTATGCATTTCCCCCCTTTAATCTAGTAATGAAACTTCTAGTTTAAAGGAAATAAATAAGTATTTGACTATGTATACACACCTTGTATTTACTTGAATTAAATTTGAGTGCTTTTCTGGTGACTGACCTACAACTAAGATCATGTTACCATGTATAATTAATGCATATACTATGGGTTAAAATTAATTTAAATAGCTTAAAATTAAAATATCAAGGTTTAAGAGTAAACCTGTGTGTCGACGTAACTGCCTTGCATATTGGTAAGTTGTTTTTACAGAAGATGTATCATTGTAAGGCTTTGAAACCAATATTAGGATAAATATAGATAAATATTTAAAGTGCATATATCTATATATATATATATATATATATATATATATATATATATATAGAGAGAGAGAGAGAGAGAGAGAGGCACAAGCCCCCAACTTTAGAGAAAATGTGAATTACCCACTGATAGTTGAGATTAGCTCAATCATATAACCCAATGATACTTATAACCTGGTAAGGTTGGATGATCAAGTCTAACCTAAAAACTTATCAATATTGAGTGATTTAATCACCTCAACCATACCAAAAAGTGAACCAACTATTGTAGTAGTTTGGTTTGATAAGTTTGTAAAAGTCTATGGTATATCAATACGTGTAATGGTTTTAGAATATGAAATTAATTTAGATTTTTTAATATTAGGTACATGTTGCATAACATATACACCTTATATATGTATCATATTGAAACTATGTATACTAATAATACTAATGTATATAATTATGAATCTAAATAATATAATTGTGTGTTTTGATAATTTGGATAGCTATGTAAGTGTGGAAGACATGCTTCCAAATCATAGCCCCACTATATATGGAGAAATTTGAAATAGATATAAGTACCAATATGGATGGCATGTTTCCAAAACATGCCCCCAATATAAACTAGAGATGATGAATACTGAATAGGTGTGGAGAACATGCTTCCAAAGTATGCCCCCAATGAATGTGGAGAACATGCTTCTAAAGCATGCCCCCACTAAATCTAAAAACTATGAATGTGTGGAATCCATGTCCATATGGCATGCCCCACTGAATCTAAGAACTATGCAAAGTATGGAGAATATGCTTCCCAAGCATGCCCCTAATAATATTACCCACCTTTCACGTGAGGGAAAAATAGTACCTGGAAGATACCTCACCTCAAAAAGGGTAAAACAACTGTAAAATATATGAATGTAACGATGTAGCATAAGAAAGGAAACATGTCTAGGTAAATGTGTCATTGAAGCACGTAGAACTAATGTGATCACATGTAAGCCTAAGATGCATGATAAAGGTCATGGCAATGTCTAGATATTAATATTATAATCTTAACAAGAAAACAAGCACACACACAAGAGCACTCAAAATCAAGTCAATAAATAATGGTACAAAGAGGACACAAAGAAGGGGCATATTCAAATATCACAAAATCAAGTGGACATGACTTAGTCAAATGTCCATAAACTAAGGAATGACATATTTAAATGTCCATACTACAAACAATGACATATTTAAATGTCTAATAGGTAAACATAGGCACATGAGCCACATACAATGAAGCATATTAAAATGCTTGAACAAACAAGAAAATAGTAAGGAGAAACACTAAAGGAAGTGTATAAAGGAAAATCATAAGTAACCAACATAAACATATCATAGTGACCCATGAATATAATTTTTTATCAAAAAACATAAAGCGCATAGCATATCAATTACCATGTACAAGATATAATTATGGATAAGGCATGTGTAAGTACATATGTAAGATCAAACATGATAGTGTAGAGTGACCATCAAATGATATAACCTAGAAATATAAAGATCATAGAAGATGGATAGCCCCAATGTCCTGATGATGTAAGTAGAGGGAACACCCAACACCCATAAGTGCATACAAGCATGTATTTGTGTATACTTGTGATTGTATATATAGGATTAAATGATATGCTAGCCCTCAACATGAAACTAACACATAACTGCCAAGGAGATAATAAAATATGTAGGCATTCAAAACGTTTTTATATTTTGAATGTTTTTAAATTTTTTTGGTATTTTTGGAAGAGATAATATCATCCTATTATTTCATCTAAAGGATGATCATAGGTATCTCCCTAATCAGAACCTAGTGCAAAAAATAGGTGGTACTACCAAGGAGAATATATAGGTGAAATATCTATCATTGTATTATATGTGATTCTTGGTGTATATATAATACTACTCTAATGTCATGAAGTACCAATAGAAGTAATGGGGGTTTTTGGAACCCATCTTTGTATACTCTATGCTTTCTTTGGAATGGTAATAGTAGAAACATGTTTAGGTGCTTTAGAAATATGAATATGGTGCATAGAAGATGAGGATTCCATGGAACCCACTATTTGTATCCGATGTAAGTGTATCTCAAGTATTGAACACCTAGTAAAGGGGATTACTTGTTGTCTACCCTTTTTTAGTGGATTAGCCTTAAAAAGATTGATGGTGAACTGCCTGGATATGGATTTATTTTTTTCAAGAGGATGATCATATGGAACATTAGAAACTTTAATTACCCAATTGATATGAATGTATTTAACACACCCATACACTATATATGGTACTTATTGATGAGTATGTATCCAATGTCATCCCAAAAACATGTAAATGACACCTATAGAAGGTATAATTTAGAAAGCAGTAATCACATGTGTAGTACTAACCTGTAAAGGTAGATCAATCTTACCAAGAACCTTCTAGGAGGTCCCATTGAATGATTTGACTGATCTTTAGTATAGGGGTGTAAATCATGATGAGTATAACCCAAATACATAAGTAATGTCATGGTGCAAACATTTTATCTTGAACCATTATCAATCATAACATTGCATATCAGGTGTTTATTAAGGTATGCTCAAATGAATAGAGAATGAATATCAGAGTAATCATCCTGAATTTCACTATCATCAACAGAAATAGTAGGTTTATAAACCATAAGAGGTATATGTCACGTGTAAGTACCAATAAACCCATCTAGTGGGTACCCATAATATGATGGAAGATGCACATTATATGCCATTTAGACTTTTGATTCCTTATTAGAATGGTCTTACAAAGGCTTGTTAAATATATTATAGTTATGGTGATTACCAAGTTGTGGACTTGATTCCTTTGGAGGATCATCAAATTTAATCTATCGATCATTGATGAGGTCCTAGATGTTATACTTCAAGGTAAAACATCTATTTGTAGAATGCCTAGGGCCTTGGTGATAGTCATAATATGCATTTTCATCATATCCTTTAAGTAGAGATTAATTTATATCAACCTATATAAGTGAAATAAATATAAGATGACTCTAAAAATCATGGGAGTAATGAATTAAGAGGCTCAAGTAAACATGCATACTATCTTCTTGGTAAATTAGATAGGACAATCAGATTAGGCTATTATATAACTGTGTCAATCATGGTGGTTGTTTCCTTTTTAGGATCAGGAGGTTTTACCTTATAACTCAATTTGATCTTAAATTTTGTATTAAATGTAGATGAATATAATGTGTTTGCCACATATTTGAGCTTATTCAATGAAATAAGCTTCATTTTAAGGTCTTGTACAACATGGGATATCAAAAGATTGAAACTTATTAAAACTAATGGACTCATGTAAAGGAGCAAGTAAACTTTACTTGATGATTTAATGATTTTGGGAATATTAGTGTATTATTCCTAACTTAGTTAAGGGGTCTGAGTAGTAAAATTAGTAAATAAATAGAAAATAATTAATTGCAATTTGAAAATTTTCTAAAAATAGTAATAAGGAGAAGAAAACAAAACTTAGCTAGAAACTGATTGATCTGACTGAGACAAAGGTTGAAATTTATTGTGCAGGATTGAGACACTATCACAAAATGAGATCTAAACTTCACTTTGTGAATGGATAAGAGCACCAAAACTAGATAATAGTGGTACTGATGCTATAGTCTACCTCTATTACTGTTGTCTTGAGGTTTCTGGGTTTTGTTTGGTATGTCTGTCTGACCCTATTTACAAATTTTTGGTAGCTAGAATTCTATATATCTCCCTATAGAGTAGATTATTTATTCAAACCCTATCTTTCATTATGCTTTGACTAGTTTTGAGTAAGAGGGGGGGGGGTTAGTGTGTGTAAGATACACTAGACATGTTTCACATCTCATGTGTGGGCATGATGCCTACATACCAATACTCCAAAGAGGGATCAAGTCATTTTTAGTTCTCCCACTTGATGTTCTTTGTAAAATTATGTATATGAAGATGCAAAATTCTAAGCTTGATGTGCTTGAGGTGGATAGGGATTGGTGTAAGGATTTGAATGAGTTTTTAAGTATGTTGGTTGGCTATTTATAGAGAATAAGGAATATTTCTTGAGTAGTATTGCTTATATTCTTTCTTACTTAGTGATAATTTCCAAACCTTTCCATATGATCTTTGCATGGGCTTATATATGGATCTACTGGTTATGGGTTGAATGAGATCACGTTAGGCTGACAAAGATAAGGATGAGAAACCAAAAATAAATGACCATTTGGGCCAAAAATGGACTTAGACAAGAACACTGAAAGCATATAGGAGTGGCATCAGTGCTATAATCTAAGTGTAACACTACCATCTTAAGCAAATGGGTCCTAGGGGGATTGATTTATCTTGAAAAGAGTAGTCTGGGTGATCTAGGACTAAGTGTGGAAGTTTATGAATGATTGAGAATCGGTGAAAATAATCCTAAGAGGTTAATAAAATCAAGCACGAGGGACCTAAGGGTTGGGTGTCATTAACTACACTTAAGTTACCAATTTTCACATTTTATATGACTACATTTCCCCCCCCCCCCCTCCTTTATTCTAGTGATGTAACAAAGCTAAATACTAGGATAAAGGAAAAATATAAAGCATACCTAAACTTAACTACAAAGGAGAAGCTCATGAAGATGTTGTGATATAGGGTGTGCATAGAGAGAGCACACTATGAAGTGTGAATCTATAAGAAAAAATAAAAAGTAGATCAGTTCTTACTAGATATGCTATATCTAAAATAAGAACATACAAATCTGGGTAAGAGAGAGAGGAAGAGAAAGGAATGAATACACCTCACCAGGTACACAAACCAATAAAAAATCTATTGTAATGCTCAGTGATGCTGAGTAATGTTGGATGTGTGCTAAACTGAGAGTAATATCATGAATAGAGTTGAGTGCTCAATTCCCTAGAAGTGGCTCAAGAATGCAAAGGCTATCCCTTTGGCTTCATCATCACCCACTAAGTGAAGCTAGGTGTTCATGTGTATGATAATAAATTTTTGGATTATGTGTCCAATCCCTTTGAATAGGTGGCTCAAGAATACAAAAGCTAGCTAGTCCTTTAGCTCGATCATTGCCCCGTGAAGTGAATCTATGAACTAATACTAGTATGAAGTGTATATCATATGAGATGGATCCTAAATCCCATAAATTTACTATGATCTAATAATGTTGGCATGGATACCTAAATGTATGTTGGAAATTAGGCCAGTCTAAAAGATGGAGATTAGGATTGTATGAAAGCCACTCTAAACTGGTGCACTAGGATTGTATGAAAGCCACTCAAGAACTCAAGAAGTTAGGATTGTATGAAATCAATTTAAAAATGATGAAAACCACCTATAAATGGAATAATGCATGCAACTACTAAGAATATCTGGGTAATGCTGAACTCAAAAAGAAAAGAAAACAAATGTGTCATACACATTGCCCCTAATCACTGGTGTTTAAAACATGGATTCTGATCTAGAAGTTGTACTAACTACCCTATCTAAAAATGGAAGTGAAATCCATCATGATATGAATTATTCCCACTATATCTAGATTATCTAAGAAAAACTATACTAAAACTACTAATTTTAGTCTGAAATATAGCTAACAAAACTATAATTGAACTTACCTTTCTGTCTGTTTCTAGAAAATTTGGTTTTTTTCTATTTAGATAGGAGTGATAAAAGTGGACACTAGTAACATAGACACTATTATTTAAGTTTGGTGTTATTTTCTAGGGCCAAATCTGGTGATTATTCTAATATTCTCATTATCTTCCTGGTCTATTCTGATTATTTTGATGTCTGGTTGTTATTTTAGGTGTACCGAATGCTAGATTTTTGATTGTTAGGAGCTCTAATCTCTATGACAAAACCATTATATATTTCCCCCTATTTTTAGGGTAGGAATTAAGACCCTAAAATTACTTCCCTCATAATAAAGAGCGATGCAAGTGTGTTATGCTACAAAGATACATGATATAGTAATGATAATTGACAAGATATCTCAAGATATAGAATGATTTGTATTGAGAGATTTTTAGATAAAAATGGGTATGCCTATATGGATATAAAAATTTAAGAACATTTGAAATTTATTGAACTATAAATCAAGGTTTGGTTAGTTATTATTTGTTAGTTAGAGGGATGGAGCATGATGTCCATCATGGCATCCAAAAAAGCAAGATAAATGCATGATGTGAATCATGGCATTGTAATCAATAAGAAGAAAACAAGCAATAAACTCACTAGGCAAGAAGAAATAATCATACAAGGGTGGCCAAGGGGACAAATAAACAAGGGACATGGGCACATGTCACTCAAACTGAAAAGCAAGCATACAAGGCATGTATATATTCTACATACACATATAATTGAAACAAACAAAATTGGTGTGGAAGCCACAATCATATAAATGAGTATAGGTAAAGGAAAGTTGAAAATGTCCTAAGGCACACACATGAATAAAATCAAATGACATTGGAAAATGTCCTAAGGTACATACAAGAGACAAATAAGAACTGAGAAATGTAAACAATATAGTTAATCTAAGTAAGAAAAAAACATGTAAGGAAATGTAAGTACAATCACATCTAACTAATCAAAGTAAGAGGGAAAGTATGAAAGACATGTTAGTACAAGATTAGGTATATGCTAAAAAATACACAAGTGATATATACTAGTGAGTGTCGATAGAGTAATCTATGTAAGCTAGTAAGTAATGTACATCAACATGATAACTAGAGTGTGTGGTGTAGTAATGACATAACTTAGATGGTGTAGTCATATAAAATATACCCCGAATAGGTATGTATATCGATGTATAAGAAGGATTCCCCCTCAATGGGTAGAGTGAAACAATCAAAGAGCTGGATGTCACTGCACACACTCAAAAGAAGATCAAGTGAAGCATGGCAATATAGCTAAATTGATAAACAATGTCATAGACTAATAGATGTAAGTCTAGCATGATAGTAGAAATGTAAATCAT
Organism: Torreya grandis; assembly: GCA_037957365.1. Taxonomy (NCBI): domain Eukaryota; kingdom Viridiplantae; phylum Streptophyta; class Pinopsida; order Cupressales; family Taxaceae; genus Torreya; species Torreya grandis. The sequence continues at coordinate 1,072,117 of JARHVA010005072.1, forward strand.
GGATGATGCATATAATTTAAATATTTTTGGTGTTTTTGAGTTTTATTTGTATGTTTTTGTATTTTGAAATTTTGTATTATTTTTGAATTTTTGAAACTTTTGAGCTATGTACAATCAATCAAAAGAAGACTATGTACAAGAAATTGAAAATGTCTATGTACAATCAAGCATAGGAGGCTATGTATAGGTAGTAATGGGAAAGGATGATACTAATCGATGAGTCTCATGGGAGACTTCCTATCATGGTGTCCTATATGAAGGAGAGGAATCATGCATGATCATGAAGTATGATGGAAATGCTAAGACTGTGGCTCTAAAATATATATATGATATAAATACTCTAAAATCTCTAAAGTAAAAACTAAGTGTGGGGTCCCCCTATAAATATAATAAGTGGATGCAACTATAGGTCTCTTAGGGACCCATTTAGTTGTAGGAGAAGTCCTTTGAACATGTGCTTTGTGAGTAGATGCATGAGATCTCAATGATACTACCCTCGGTGTGAACATTGTAGCTGGTAGCTATTTAGAATCTTGAAGCTATGGAGGTGTATGAAATCTCTATGCTAGTGATGGATGCCTCAACTACGTCTAAATTAGAACTAGAGGAGGAACTATACTTGGTGGTGAAACTAGAAATGGAGGCTAAACTAAAACTAGTGATTGTACTGTAGAAGATGGCTCTAAAGTGGGGAGTGGTAACTCATATGGAACTCTAAAAATTGTAATAACTTAATTAGTGTGAATTAATTTCATGCATCTATGAACTATATAAGGTACTTCTTGACCAAATTTAATAACTTAATTAATGTGAATGAATTTCATGCATCTATGACTATATAAGGTACTTTTTAAAGTTTATGGATCCATGGTCAACCAAATAACATATATAAAACTCCTACACTGAGAACTATAGTGAATGATGTGGCTATGTGTGTTGGGCCAACCTGTAAAGGAAGTATGATCTCACCCAATGAACTTTGTATTTTACCACTGAATCCACTAATAACTATGTCTATCGGGTGTAATATCATACTCTGAATATCCTAAACATTATAATAGTGTCATAATGCACATGTTCACATTGGATCCATTATCTATGAAAATACTATGAATAGGATGATTTTGAATGTAAGCTCTGATAAAGAGTACATGATAATTCATATCATCCTTAACGATCTCCTGCTCTGAGAAGGAGATGGAAGGTCTAATTGGAACTCTAGAATTGTATACACCAATCATGTTACTCAAAGGATGTGTCTCAATTGAAGGTGCCTTGTATGTATCTGATGGGGGATGTGCATGAAATACATGGTGAACCCCTAATGTGTTCCCTGTTTCCTATTTAGAATGTTGTGGAAAAGGATATAAAAAGTTTTTCAAAGTTTTATCTTGTGTTTTCTTTGCCTAAGGAGGCTCAACTGAAGTGCCAAGATCAATATGATTGCCATCTATCAGGTCTTATATATATATATATATATATATATATATATATATAGTCTCAAACTAATGCATCTATTTGTTTTATGGCCTGGTACCCTATGAAACTTTCAAAATGCATGTTGATCATATCCATGTAGAAGAGGCTTTGTTGGGCCAACTTATTGAATAGGAGGGAGAGATATGATGTTACATTCCAATAGTTATTATAAAACTCTAGCTAGAGAAACTGGTAGATTGGTAAAGGTATGCTGAGGAGGTGATGATAAAACCACTCATTGAGGGGGTTCTAAATCCACATTAACTATAGGTTGATTCTGATTCTTGTTATCATTGACCTTTACTTTGTATGGGACTTTGTTGTTACTCTTGTTTGTTGTGTTTGAGATACTTTTGTACTTAAGTCTTCCCATTGAAATTAACTTGAATTATCTTTCCTTTAGCGTGTAACATAGTTCAGTGAAAGAAGAGAATGTTTTAAACATAATTGATTCATACAAAGCTGGTAGAAGACTCTGTTTGAAGAGATCCTATAATTCTTGATTAGCCATGGGGCTAGTCATCTTAGCCAATATAGTCTTATATCAGAGAACATAATCTGTGAGATGCTCATTTGACCTTTGTTTCTATTGTGAAACTTGAGCATATGAAACTTTATCACCAATGTTAATGATGAAATGAGCTAAGAACATGTTGACTAAAGGATTGGATGCATTGATTGACTGATTCAATAGACTATAGAACCATTTTAAGGTATAATCCTTTAGACTCCGTGGAAATCATTTAGTAAGTAGTTAGTCATTTGGTACATAGTCCAAGCATGCTACGTGAAAGGATCTCAAATGTGTCTCTAGATCACCCTTGCCATCATATAGAGTAATCTTGGGTTGATCAAAACCTTGTGGTAAAGGTGTAGAAGCAATGTGACGTGCCAATGGTGTATGTATTAGAGCAAAAAATTCCAAAGCTTGCATAGTTCTAGAGGTACCTTGCTCAAGATGTAACTCCTTGGATTGAAAATATTTTATTTTTTGAATAAGGGCTACCACATTAGGAGAAAAAAATGTATTAGTTGTAGCTAGTGGCATAGAGACAGGTTAGGATGCTATAGGGGGTTGTTAAGACATAGTTACAACCGTAGTGTGATATACAATTGGTTTCTCTATGGTTTAAGAAGATTGACCATTATTCACTCTTTTTTGTTATTCTTGTAGTATTTTAGGCATGCCATCTTGTATGTTAGGGTGTTTAGTTAAAAGTTCTCGAAGTTCCCTTTTATTAGTTTTATCAAAATTGATATATTGGGCCATTGGGAAAGTAAGAAAACAAGTTGAAATTTTATTGAATTTTTTTCAAAAAATTGTAATAAACAAAGCACAATATAAAAAAATATTGAATATAGGAAATGTAAAGTCGTAGCAATAGTTAACTAGAAATTGCATAAAAAGGATACGAAGCTCACAAACATGTAAGGTGATACCTCAATAAGCAAATAAGAACTAATAAATGTGTCTAGGGTTTTGAAAAAATGATTATTTGAGTAATTTACTATGAAAATTTGAAATTGAAAGTGAATTTTTGAGTTATATATGCAAGTGAAAAATCATAATTTTATTGGAAAATCTGTGATTTAATGGGACCTAGTAGATGTAACTAGGGTTTTGAAAAATAAATGTTTATGAAAATTACTATTGAATTTTGAAATTTGAATGGATTTTTTTATTTAAATATGCTAGTAAAAATTTAGAAAATGATTGGAAAATTATTGGGGCCTAGTTTGGGCAACTAGGGTTTGAAATAAATTTATTTTAAAATTACTACAAAATTTTAAAATTTAAAGCTAATTTTTGATTTTATTATTTAGGTAAAAAAATAGAAAAATATATGAGAAATTAGTAGGAATTTTACCCTAGGGTTTTTAGGGTTTTTATGCGTGTTTGAAGTAAGTTGGGTTCACCAAATGATTTAACAATTTTTAGAATATTAGTGTATTATTCATAATTTAGTTAAAGGGTATGAGTAGTAAAATAAGTAAATAAATAGACAATAATTAAGCTACTAATTTTTGTAAATTAATTGCAATTAATTTTTTTTCTAAAAATCGTAATAAGAAGAAGAAAATAAAACTTAGCTGGAAATTGATTGATCCGACTGAGACAAAGGTTGGAATTCACTGTGTAAGACTAAGACACTGTTGAAAATTAAGATTTTAACTTCATTTTGTGATTGGATAGGAGTGAAAAAACTAGATAATAGTGGCATCGGTGCTATATTCCACCTTTTTCACTATTGTCTTAAGGATCTAAGCTTTTTGAGTTTTATTTGCTATGTCTGTGTGACCCTATTTGCAAAGTTTTAGTAGCTAAAAATCTGTATAACTCCTTATAAAGTAGATTATTTATTCAAACCCTATCTTACATTGTGATTTGACCAATTTTAAGTAAGAGGGTGGGTTAGTGTGTGTAAGATATAATAGACGTGCTTCACACCTTATGTGTAGGAACGCTGCCTATATACCAATACTCTAAAGAGGGATCAAGTCATATGTAGTTCTCCCACTTGATGTTCTTTATGCAATTATGTATATGAAGATGCATAATGCTAAACTAAATGTGCTTAAGGTGGATAAGGACTGGTGTAAGGATTTGAATGAGCTTGTAAGTATGTTGGTTAGCTATATGCAGAGAATAGGGAAGATTGATTGAGTAGTATTTCTTGTATTCTTACTTGCTTAGTGATAATTTCGAACCCTTTCCAAACGATCTTTGAATGGGATTTTATAGGGATCTATTGGTTATGGGTTGAATGAGCTAATGTTAGGACAACAAGGATAAGGATGGGGAACCAAAAGGAAATGACCACTGGGGCCAAAAATAGACTTAGAAAATAGCATCGAAAGTGAATAAGAGTGGCACTGGCTCTATAGTCTAAGTGTGGTGCTACCATCCTGAGTAGACATGACCTGGGGGGATTGATTTATCTTGGAAAGAGTAGTCTGGGTGAGCTAGGACCAAGTATAAAAGCCTATATATGGATAGAAATCAGTGAAAATAATCCCAAGAGGGTTATGAAAATAAGCACAAGGGACCTAAGGGATGGGTGTCATTAGCCACACTTAAGTTACCAATTTTCACATTTTATATAACTACACTTAAATATGTCTTACAACTCTTTATCTACCATATGATTGGTCATTTTGGATAGCATGTTCTTATATCTCCAGACATATTCATTGATTAGTTATTTGTTTAATCTTTAAAATTTGAGCATAAGAAACCTTTCAATAATGTTAATAGAAAAATGTGCCAAAAATTGATCTGTAAGAGGTTTGAATGATTTCATAGACTGGAGAGGTAAGTTATAAACCCACCTCAAAGCATAGTCCTTGAGGCTCCTTGAAAATAATTTTGTTATAAGTCTATCATTAGAGGTGTAATCAAGGCATGCCACATAGAAGGTTTAAATATGTTATTCATGATCACCCTTGCCATAATAAAATGCAAAATTAGTTGCAACAAAACCTATTGGTAATGAGTGCAAAGAGATTTCAAGTGAAAATGGGTTATGCAACACATATTGCAAAATCTATGGCATGTGAATACTTTGAAGCCTTTTTTTCAATGCTTATAACTTTGTCTAGCAAGGGCTTTATAATTTGAAGGAGTGCTTGAAATATAGACCCATTGGGATTTAGATTAGGTAATTGAGTAGTCACCAAAGGGGATGAAAACATATTTTGAGTAGTAATAGGCATTAATATTGGTATTTGTATTGCAACAATGGGTAAGTTCATAATAGATGTATCAAAATTAGTTTTAGGGAACAATAGTTGAAACATATAATCTATGCCCCCATTAGATTTAAGTGGATTGATAAGTGTGGGCTGAATTATAGTACCTTATAAGGATTAACCATTACTAGGTGAAGCAACCTTGGTTTTATCTTGTTTACTTATTTCATCTCTTGTAACATACAAAAATGTAATTATTAATCCCTTGTTATTATTGAGATGAGTAATCATGATCTTCTATTTGGAATTAGGTTTTTGCACTAACATTTTCCATTGCTTCCTAAATGAAATTTTTTAAATTTTAAATAAATTTTAACAATCAAAAAAATTAGAAAACCCTACGTGACCTAGGGTTTGATGTTCAAATATCATGTTTACTAAATATTTAACCCTATTTTGGATAAGGATCCTACTTAGGTAGATAGGGTTAAGGATTTATAAATGATAGGACACAAAGGTGAATATTAGATCTACAACATGCCAATTAAATGGTAAACTCATATGTACTATATACTAAATTTATTAAATACAAATAAGCTATAAATGAAAAGTACAACTATGTTATATATATATATATATATAAATGACATAAAACAAGGTACTTAGCTAGATTTGAGGCTAATTCAAATCTAAATCTAGTAAAGGCTGAAAGTAGGTGGGAAGATAGTTCTGAAACAAAAGTTAGATTCTAGATCTAGTGCCTCTAGTTCTCTGGACAATTATGTCAACCCTAAATAATTACATCAACATTAATATCTAGGTTTGATGATAGTATCCTATACAAAATATCAATTTAAATAGGATGTGACCACCTGGATGCTTCTGGGTTTGGCTTCACCTTCACTCTAGTGTATTCAAATCTAGTTCATGAATTGTAAATCCTAGTGAAATGGTAAAACCCCTAGCTTTCCATCTTCAATGTGACTTAGGGGGAAATGGCTTAGTGGGCACATGGTGTTGAGTTGACCCATAATGACCCACTATCAAAGGGAACTAACTAAATAAATAATACTCTAGAAGAGGGCCTTAGACTAATGTAGCTATCCCTTATGTGTTAGATTGTGTGTGAATCATGCAATGGGTGTAAATCAAGTACAATAGTGACCTAGCTTGTAACTTGGAAAATAAGACCTTATAGCTTATCCTTTATTAATTTAGACATGTATATGTGTTGTACCTATGACTAGTGTTAAATAGGGAATCTTTGATAAATTAAATTCTTAATAGAGTGCTTTTGATAAGTACTTTGGTGTCTTTGGTTTGATTGCTAGGTGAGGAATGATTGAGGGTTGATATTGTATTTATACCAATCCTATCAGGAGATAACTGGCATTAAATCACTTAGGATGAATAATGGAATATGTTTCATTTACAAATTGGATGAATTTAGGGCATTGTATACTTGCATCAAGGTAGGACAGTAATGTCGATGCTCCTATCTAACCAAGATGTTAGTGTCCAAGGCGTAGTAAAATATATATAGGATCAAAACTTGTAGAGGTGTAAGATAAGTAGATTTTTAACATTTTGGGTAATATAGGGTGTCTAAGTCATAAATATAAGATTGTTCAGACTAAGAGATAGGACAAGGGACACGAGATAGAGTAGATGCAATGTTTATAGAAGCAAAGTATGTGTATAACTAAGAGAAACAACCAAGGTCTAAGTTTTCCAAGTGTATAAGGCTGAGATTTTTTTAAAAAAAATTACTATGAATTTTTGAAATTTGAAGTGATTTTCTGATTTTAATATGCAACTTAAAATTCAAAAAATAATTGGAAAATTACTAGGAGGTAGTTGATGAAACTAGTGTTTGAAATAAATTTATTTTAAAATTTAATACAAAATTCTAAAATTTAAGAGGAATTTATTATTTTAGTACTCAAGAAAAAATTCAAAAATTAATTTGGAAAATCAGGTAGGAATTTAACGTAAGGTTTCTAGGTTTTTTATTGGAAAATTCAAATTAAGTGAGGTTCACCAATTGATTTATTATTTTTTGTAAATTAGATGTTTAAATCTTAAATAATAAACAAGTATGAGTAGATAAAATCAATAAATAATATGCAATAATTAAGCCACTAATTTGTGTAAACTAATTGTATTTTTGCCTTTTCTTAAAATAGTAATAAGTGAGAGAAAATATGACTTAATTTATTCTAGGTTGTTACAGCTGAGACAAAGTCTGAGACTGGAGGAAAATGTATGGGCATGATACCTATAGACTAATACTCCGAGGAGGGATCAAGCTATATGTAGTTATCCCATTGAAGTGATTGGTGAAATAATGTGATGAAAATGCACATAAATGCAAAACTGGGTGTACATGGAATGACTAAGGACTGGTGTAAATGTTTGAATAATCTTGAAATACTGTTGGATGGCTATATGCAGAGATTAGGGAAAAGTGCTTAAGTAGTCTTGCTTGTGTTCTTGCTTCTCTCTTGTAAATGAGTGCCAACCCTTCTAAATAGACTTTGAATGGCCTTTTATAGGGGATTTAATGATCATAGGTTAAATGAATTCACATTAGGTTGACATGAATTAGGATAAGGATCTAGGAGAAAATGACCATTAGAAGCCAAAATACACTTGGATAATAGTACTAGAAATAGGACACCCTGAGTCTCAACGTTGTAGTCCAAGTTTGGCATTGTTGTCTAGGATTAGGAGACATGGGGGGATGGTTTTGTCATGGAAAGATCAGCCTGGGTCAATAAGGGTTTAGTCTGGAAGGCTATATATGATTTGGAAACTGTGAAAACATGCCTAAGAGGGTCAAGAGAGAAAGAAAAATAGACCTATGGATTGGGTGTCATTAGCCATACTCAAGTTACTAAATTTTGCATTTTATATGACTATAAGATCAATATGCAATTAGATGTGATTTTGATTGGTAAAAATGTTAAATAGGGATTACATAACCATTATTTTGTTATGAGTCTTTTTTCTTCATTGTTACTTTGACTTAATTTTTTCCCTTTGGGTTTTGTATGATGTTCATATTTGAATATGTCATCTTTATTAGTGTCAGACAGGATTGGACTTGATGTCTTTTGTATGAGACAATTTTACATTTTGTCCCTTGTTATTTTTAATTTGATAATCTTTCCTAGTTGATTTTGTCATGATCGAACTTGTACTTATATTTTAATTTATGAATGTCATTGAAATATTGGTAAAATCTTGATCGAAACTTGACTACTATCATTAGTTAACACCTCAGGGTGTCTTGGTCCCTTTCTACCATTCTCTAGATTTAATGTTTTGCTTGTGTGCTTGCTTAACCTAGGTCACGCTAGGGGTGTCTCACTTGTTTGAAGCATGGTTAATAACCTATGTGGAACCTTGAATTAATTAATAATCATGTTTGTGGTTGTCTTTAAACTTCCATACAGACTTTGATTGGACCCCATGAAGGACTTTAAACTTGGACCAACCACCACTTATTATGGTTATAATAATTCAATACATAATGCATAAGGTTTACATTTGTTTAATGTTTGGTTCATGATGGAAAAAAAATAAAAATACTTCACTCAATGGCTCCTCTTGGGATTATGGATCACTATTATAGTGGGCTTCTTGTTTTTCCAAAACCCAAAAGTGAGCTATCATTTTTTTTTGAGAATGTTTGGTCAAGATTTTAGGGGTTTGAGTTCTATCATTTGGGGAGTAGCTTGGGAGTCAAAAATGGGGAGAAGTGGCAATAGGTTACTCATTTTAAATCACGAGGGAGAACGAGGAAGGAAAGGAGCCTTAAGAAAAATATAATTCCCATGACCACCTACCAAACTGCAAGGGGTTCTACTTTTGATAAAAGGCAATTTTTCTTGGTGTTAGAGGTGAATTTTTCTATACATGAATTATTTACAAGATATTGGGGGCGGAGGGGGATTCATGATGATTAAAATAATTATTCAGTTCATGTAATGTATTTTACACATGTTTTGATTGTACACCAAGAATAGACTTAATGGTGGTAGCATGCCCTCTATAGAGGAGGTCATGGGTTTAAATCTATAGGGGGTAGGGTTTTACATGTTGAAAAATATATAAGATATATGAAAAATTATCCTCTTGTGGGATTTAAAAGAGGGTGTCCAACACCTAGTTGTTGCCTCATATCAGGGTGGTGTTCCACTAAATACTTATTTATATCTTTACAAAAGCCTTATGGAACATGTGTAGATAGTGTTGGGACTCAATATGTAGTTAGAGTAATCAATACACTGGGATATTAATCTTTCCTTATTTTTTATAATCACTATTTTTCATTAGTGATTCAAGTTATCTTGATTGTACATATGAACAAGTAGAGTCAATGTATTGAGAAAATGGATTTAGTGGAGTTTGATCTTGGATGAAAGTTAGATGGAAGCATTGAAGTGGGGTAACATAAAAAGCGTATATTTTATTCAGGGCATTTCTAGAATTGGGAAAACTTGCCTCAAGCCCTGAATATTGTTATGATTCTAATTTCAAATTATGTAAAGGGATATATTTTGTTAAGTTGTTATACCAACATACTTGGATAAATCACGTAAAACCATTTATTCTCCAGAAGAGAATATTGTTCTATTTGGCAAGAGATCCAAAAATGAGATTATAAGGCTTATCTTACGGAAGCCTTAAATTTTGAAGTGGGACTTTATTTGAGTCTTTTAAAAAACAAATATCTCTAAAAGATCTATACAGCCATAAGTGACAATAGCCACTTAATAATATTTTTGACAAATTTTAAACTCGAAATTGACCATCTAAATACCAAAAATTATATTTTAATTTTTTCTTATTTAAAAAAAAAAATAGATTTATTTTTTGTAATGGGACACGAACTTGTAGTTACATACCACCCCCGAGCTTATTTTAGATATGTACGAGAATAAGGGAGCTCTATAATTCTATTCAAGCTTGCATGCAAAAGTTACTAAAAATAGCAAGTTTTGAAAACTAATAAAAATAACAAGTTTAGCTAACTTTAGGATGATATTTTTTTTAATAACATGTTAGTCATGCATTATTACAAGACTATATATATTATTTTAGAAGAATAATCAAGAATTAGAATTCTCTTTTGCTGGTCAAAATTATTCTCTCTCTCTCTCTCTCTCTCTCTCTATATATATATATATATAGCCTCATCAAATAATTGTTAATAAAAGGTGAAGATAGTTCTTATGGTCAATACAAAACTAGAAATTAATTTGGTGTATGCGATCCTCTTATAAAAACCCACAAAAATATTATTTTTCTATTTACTTTATTTATTGTAAATAAAATCATAAAGATGCACAAACCTAACCCTTCATATTAGAATTCATGGCCCTTTTTAAAGTAGAACATGTCTCAAGTAAAAAATTTAGGTCAAAAGATGTGTCAAGAGGGGATTTCCATTAAAAAAAAAAATTTAAAAATATTGACTGAATTTTAAAGACATGTACAACCATATAGATTACTCATATGAGGTAAACCAAAAATTTGAAGTAAAACCTCCAAACAATTGGGGTTTAATCTCCCTCAAGATGGTGGATTGATTGGAAATGCCATGTTGAGACACCATTACTAGGGTACCAACTTTAGTTAGGTTATCATTTCATTTTCCCTCAGCATCTTTAAGTTGACGCTTTCAATGTCGAGTGGAAAGTCAACTCCATATAACAAGTTTGGAAAATAAGGCTTGAATGTGTGTGCACTATAATTATTGAGCCCAAATAAGCACACTTCCTTTATGGTATTCTTCACCATGAGCTTCCAATTGACACTTAGCTCATATGGGAATGGGTCATCTTCTTTGTTGAGTTTGCAATCATCTAGAATATCTAAATCATGTTTTTTTAGTTATGTAAGTCTGCCAAGTCAGTCTGAGTTTTGATTCACACCATTTTTAAACCTTTTTGTCTAGAAATATTTACTTGGAAGATGGTTCTTTTGAGGGACTCAGTCATGATTCTTTTAAAATTTACACAAATATGGCATATTTTTTGAGCTCATGTTCTCTTTCCATTATGTAAAAACATGAATAATGTTATTTTTTTCATGTTTCTCTTGAAGATTACTTATATATTTCTAACATGGTTAATATAATATATATAATTTTATGCTTCAAATTTAGTTTAAGGGGATAAAGTGTGTCTGAAGATACAATACCTGTAAACTTTACTATATCATTTGGGGGAATGCCTTTTGTGCTATTAGTTGGGTCCCTCCTAGATCTCTTTGTCGTCGACCAACCCACGAGACTATGGCTTCAAAGAGCGAGGGAAAACTTACTCTCAAAGTAAATATCGCAATGACTCTTCTCGCTAGTATTTTCCATCACTTCCTGTGAGTCCTTTTGTTGCTGGTGGATTTGGGTGGTCAACACCTCCACAAAGGAAATTCTCTCAATTAGTGCTTAATATTTCTCCCTCTAGGTAGGATGCTATTAATGATAAATACAAAGAAAAAAATATTGATAGTTAATATGCCATAACTAATACGATAGACCCACCTACTAGAAGTGACTAGGGGAGGCGGAGGTGCGTGGGGAGACAAATCATATGACCTATCACATCCTCCACTACTCCTTGTTAATCCAATTGTTTAATATTCTCTCTTTGTTATTTTCTTTTTATAGTTCTATTTTTTTGTGTTTTCACCTTTTTTGGTTGAAAAATTTAACTTATTAAATGCTTTTCGACATTAGCGGATGTAATTATCATGGAGTATGATCAATATATTTACTTTTTTGTACGATTAACTTTGTAACATGATGTTATATTAATATATGACATAAACTTCTCAATAAAATAAAATAAAAATAAAATATTCCTTTGAAATAATTAAAAAAATAAAAAATGAAATAAAAATATATACATTTTTTTTTATGCATATAAAATAAAAATTCAGATAGAAAATAATAAATTTAAAATTGTGGAATAATTTATTTGTGCTTCATAAAAGAATCAATCTTTAATATCTTTGAAAATAAGAATATATACATTATTTCATTTCAAAGAAATATAAAATGAAACATTTTTTCTAATGTCTTTATTATATAATGATATTGATAATAATTACATAAATTGATGGATTGAATCTTAACTATATATATATATATATATATATATATATATATATATATATACAATTTAAATACATAAATTTGATTAACTATTTTTTAATAAAATTATATTTAGTTATTAATATTATAAATAATTTATATATTCTTTTAATGATTTTTTTCAAAAATAATTTGAGATATTAAAATTAAAAAATGACCAAAATTAAAATTGAAATTCTAAATTAAAATATAATAATGATGATGATAACTTTTAAATAAAAAAATTAAACATAAATTTTAAGAAATCCATTTTAATTATTTATAAATAATTAATTTATTTTAAAAAAATAAATTTTACGTATAGTTATCATCAGCATTGATTTTTGACGTATCCTTATAGATATAAAGAAGGAAAAGTAACATTACCATTAGCTTTAGCTTTAGTGAGGCATCCACGAAAAGAAAAGAAAAGAAAAGAATGGCTTCATTTTTCTTCCTAGTCAAGAAATTAAAACAATTCTTTGTGGGAGTGGAGGGAAAAGTCACTTTGTTTTTCGGTGGATTCCGCTTTCCTTTTCATTTCTTCTTCTTGGGTGGGAAATGGTAATAAAAGAATAATAAATTGTGAGTTAACGCAACTATGCTGTGCTAAACAATGTATCATTCTTCATATATCCCACTTTTTAAAATATAAAATACAGTAATTTGCATTACATATAAAATATTGCAGTTTGTTGTTTGAATATGTGTTGAGGGACATTAACATAATGCATGCTTAGATAATATTGTTTAAAATAAGAAGGTAATGTATATTTTTTTGGTTCATTTTTTTAAAAAGATATGTTTAACAATTCTATATATATATATATGAATTTTTATTGACTATTTTTAATTTCTAATGAATATTACTATCTAAATTAATATATATTTAACCTAAAACAATTAGATGATAAGTAGATGGGCCTAATAATAATAATGAATGAATAACATATGTTTGTTATTGATTCTTTTTTTTATTGGTATGTACTGAGTTGTTAAGGTTGTAGAGGAGAAGATCAGTTTTCTAGAGATTGATATAGAATTAAAGAAAAGAGAGCAAGGTTTCTAGAGTCATATAGTAGTCAAACAAAGTCGTGCAATTAGATTTTATAAAGTTGAAGGTGCATATAACCATACATTGATGGTTTTGGTAGGCCCAAAATTGTTCCAACAATTTTAACAGTCTAGAAAATTACTTTTGTTCATCTCAGGGTTTTTAGGTTTTGTTCGTCTTGCCTTCTGAACTTGTTTTCTAGTGTTTATTTATGTCAATTGTCTTTAAATTCTTGATACCGATTATCTATAGATTTTTGATAATTTAGATATCCTTCTAGAACACTCTCAACACAATTAAGGATGTAGCACTCCATCTTAGTCATTGGATTCTTTCTAACTTGACCCTCAGATTCAGTCAACAATGATGAAGCCCTAGAAATCCTTATAAAAGGAAATAAAGGCTTCAAATTAGTCATTAAGTTACAAATTCAAATTTTGGAAAGGAAGTAGAAGGTTTTCGAAGATGACTTGTCCATACTTATCCCTCTTCTCCTTCCTCAGCCTTGGACGACTACCATTAACATAGTCTCCAAGATTTTAGTCTTTTTCCCATTTTCTTTATTTAGAAAATTTTCTTCAATACATGCGTACTTGTTCTAATTTTTTATGTGCCCACCTTCATAAAAAGTCTCTAGTTAGTCCTAGTCTCATATGGTTTCCAAAAATGTCTCTGGGAGGTTTAAGCTTTACAACAACCATTAATGGCCACCAACCAAGTCAAAGAAGATAGTACGTTCCATTTTATATTTTAAGCTTTGAACTTTAGTTCATGTAGAAGGGGAGAGAAAAAGACATGGGTTTAATTTTGGGTCCACCCATCCTGGGGCTTTCAGGAGATCGCAAACATCAAAAAGGTCTAAAATGATCTCCCTGGGACAAAAGTAACATATCTTGAAAATAGTGCCACTTCAGGTCATAAAACTCTTCCATGCGAAAGAGACCGAAAAATTAAGAGGTGGTCCCCTTTGGGTTTCTTTACCTCCATGTCTCTAGGTCTCCACAATCAGTTGTACAAAACTGGTATCTTTGCTTGTAAAATTTATGATTTTTAGTTATTCATGCATAGGTGCACTTTAGGACTGTAATGTTTAATTTTTAATAAATTTTAATTGAACATAATAATAAAATATAAAGAGACTAGGTTAGCTTTTAGCTAACCATGTGGTCAGGTGGGGCTATGGTCAACCCTGATTGACTGACCCCCTTAGTGCTCCCCCCACCACGTGGATTTTAAGCCATCAATGGGTTCACCACGTGGCTTATTAGCCACATGGTTATCCAACCACTCGATGGTGCTCACATGTAATAGGTAGCCTATACATTACTACCACATAGCATGTGTCATCCCCCTTGGGGCTTGAATAATGACCTTCAGACTAGATACCCTATAACAAGAGGCCAATGCCCTTCAAAAGGGCTTATATATTCAAGAACTGCCTAAGAGACAACTAAATTTTGAAAAATCACAATGTGTAAATTGAAGGGCCTTAAAATATAAAATAAAATGCAATATGTCCAAAAATGATTACTTTTAATATAAAATTATTTTAAGTACTTTTATATCTTGTTATGCATGAACAAAAATTGTGCAAAGTATGAACAGATTACAAAGGGGATTTAGAGAATTCTAGCAACCAAACTTGAAAATTCATAGAAATTTAACTGTGTCCTAAAAATAAATTATAAATTGTATTAGGATCCTAATTAAGTATATTTTACAATAATATTAAATTTGGATGAAATTGGTACACTTTGAGTTACATAAAAATTTGCCTAAGTGCTTCTAGCCCTTTTTGGGCTTAACAAATTATTATAATATGAAAATTTGGAAAGAGATAGTCATTTTGTTCCTAATAGACTTTAAAAATACATAGAATTAAATTATCCATATGATATTTATAATTTTTTTTCAACCAAAAAAATAATCCTTAAAATCCATCTCTTGCTTCATTCAACCTTCACTTAATGATAATGAAAGCATTAAAGCTTCAACTCATTACATCTTAATTCATTCTTTTTTTTCACATGAATAACAATGTAACATTATAATAAGGAAACTCGACCAATTTTGCTCATAGAAAGAAGGAAAATCGACCAATTTTGCATGGACTGATTCTTATTATAGAGGGTTACTGCAAAAGCAATGTTATAGTATCGAATACTTATTCTGAAAAAAAGAAGGATTCACAGGGTAAGAAGAATGGAAAGGTGAAGGGGAAAGAAAAAGTAAAACCTAGACCCTCCAGTCTTAAAAAATAGAATGTTGAAGAGGAATCTGAGTGGAAAAGTTCAGATAGTTCTGAGAAGAATGTTGTTGAGGAAGAAGGGATGGAAACTGGGGATTTTAGTTCAAATTTGGAAGGGTATCAGGTTGATGAAGACAAAAGTGAGAAAGAAAACGAAGGGGAAAAAACAGAGGGTAATACAGAACAGAATAATTCTAATCATGAAGATAATTAGAATGTGGTGGGGGGAAGTGTTAAAGAAACTAATAATTTACTTGATGATTTAGCTTTGACAGGAGAAAAGGAACATTTGGTTCTACTTTCCAATCTCGCCATGGAGATTGGAGAAAAAGAAAAGGATGATCATGACCAGCATAAAGACCCTGCAGAGACAAGAGAGGAGAAAATGATGGAAAGGGAGAATCAAATTGAAAAGGATGAGTCCTTTCCACAGGAGAATACAGATGACAGGTGTGACGCTCACCAGAGGGATAATAAGATCTCCTTCATGAATTCGGCAAAATTCAAAATGGATGCAATTTTCCAAGTTGATTCGTGGATGCATAAGGAAATGATAGAGCTGCAAAATAAAGTTGAAATAATGCAACATAACCAGGAAGCTGATAGGATTAAAATCAATAATTTGGAGAAGCAAATGAGTGATATTCTAATTAAACTTAACAAATATGAGAATAATCTGAGAAGGCTCATTAAGGAAAGTAGAATGAAAATGGAGGAGGTTACTTCTAGCATATGTGCGGCAGCATCTAACCTTGGAAAATGAGCTAATGAAGAAATACAATCTCTGGAGGGGCCAAGTAAGAGGACCAGACAGAGCTCGAGAAAGAAAGCACAGCAAGAAGCTGCTACTTCAGCTGCAATATCCATACAAGATACAACAATGGTTGGAAATGAGATTGTGAAGATGATCTTGGAACTAGAAGACTAAGGTCCTCTTTGTTGTTTTTGTTTTTGTTTTGGTCCTATCTGCTGGATGTTTTAACTGGTTCTGAAAGTTGGATCTTGGTTTTATAAACTTTTTTTGAGTTACCAGGTCTCTGTAAAACCTGTGACTTTTCTTAAGGTTATACGCTGTGGTTTTAGGTCCCTGTAAAACCTGATTTTGATACTATTTTATAGTTTGTTTTAGGGTTATTATTCCTGTTGGGCATCATCGTATCATCTTTCTATCTTTGTTAAAGGGTTTCGGGGTCCCTTCAAAACCTACTTTTACCTTAATCTAAAACATTATAATAAATGGCATAAAAACCATATAAAAATCCCCTTTCTCCTTATTATCATATCAAGGCAATAACAAGGTAGAAGAAGATTCCATGTATGATCCAATTGTAACTGCTAGACCAAGCCAAGTAGGAGCTCATATCCCATCATGTTTTCATCATTAGGTCACTGCCCTAATCACCCCCAATCCTAATATTCCCATTTTTGAACATAGGTGACACCAAAGTTTCAAGGCAAATGATATAGGTACACAAGTATGTGGGTACTAACAAGGAAATACACTCATCTAGGAATAACTATGTGTCTCAACTACACTCCCTTTTAACAAGAGAATTATAAGCTCACCCAAAACATAGTCCATAATACATCAATAAAAACAAATCATAATAAGTAGTATAAACACTAAAGGTAACCACAAATAAACCAAACGTGTCAAGGCTCCTCACTCACCCATTATGGATAAGAATTTTTAATCTCCACACTATGGGGGTGGGAGAAGGAGGATCTTAGAGTCATTATTTTCCCAAAACCATCCCCCTTTATATGGGATAATCTTGGAAACATGATGGTTTCCTTTTTACCAAACCCCATGCTTAGGATCTTTATAAGAGGACTTTGAACTTCATTCCTTTTCCAAAACCCTACATATAGATGTATAAACCATGAAAATAATTTAAAGTAATTTGGGAAGAATAAATTTACCATTTTAATTTTTAAAAAGGGTTGTAAAAATAACCAAAAATTAAATGAGAGATTTTGCATATCCAATTCCAAATGGGCAATAAAATCCACTTGGTGGCCATAGGCACAATGAATGGAAATCAACAAAGAAAAAAGGTAATCCAAATGAACTTACACCTTTTGAAAAGTCAAAATAATAGAAGGTGAAAGATAATTATTCAAAATCATAAATTTGAAGTAACTAGGTGGAAAGGGTGCCTACCTTGGGTCTACCTCTTGGATCTACACAATGAAGCCTCTTAAAAGTCTTGGAAACTAGTTTTCCTCCTCCTTCTCTAAGCTCTTCTTCTTCTTTCTCCAACTCTCTTCTATTCTCAAATTAAAAATGAGCAAAAATTTCCTCCAAGGAAGAATTTATATGATATTATATACAAAACACTAACCTATTGGTCAATGTAAAAGTGACACTTATACCTTCTCATTCCTTGGATCTTCTCCAAAAAGTCTCCTCTAGCATTTACTCTCCCTACACACCCATGTAGGAAAACAAGTATTGCTTATAAATATTAATGATATCATTTACCCATATCATAAATAGGCATATGGGCTGTCATAAAAGTATTCTTTAGCTCCTAGAAAGACTCTCAAACATCCATATTGGCCAAAAGACTCTAAATTCAACACAAAAGATGAAAAAATTAGTTTATGTTACCCTTAAAAGTTGTAATTTCAATTCCATTCAAGTTTTTCAAGTGGTGAAAATAATTTGGATCTCTTTTCAACCTTATGACCTTCTACATGTTTCAACAAATATCTAAGATATGTGTAAAGAGGGAAAAAATAGTGTTAAGGGGTATGAATAGTGCTATGAGGGCCAAAGAGGTTCAAACTCAATACTATATTAATTGATAACACAAGGGTTAGATAATAATATAAAGGGTACAAGAGTGTCTACTTAGTTAAAAATCAATGGCGTACTTATGCTTAGCATAGTCTTGGCCTCCCTTATCTCCTACACATCAATCACTACCTTATGTAACTGAATCTATTGAATTTAATCACTTTAGGTGATTTATAATAATATATAACTACATACATAAAACATTCAAATCATAATATTTAAATATACACATGAGGTAATCACTACATGCTAACATCATTTAATTGAAATCATAAATTACACAATAATCAAAATAATGTAGTATACATAACCATAATCAAATAAAATCACCCATAACTAGTAATTGAAAGTAATCAAATACACAATATCATTCAAAGCATAATATCCACTTTCTCAGTATTCATGAAATAATAAAATTCCATGTATCCATAAAATTAGGAACATGTCATAACATGTCATGTGTATAATAATAACACGGTCCAATAAAACTAACGCTATAAAAATTGAGGCCTCAAATCCCCCTCCCCTTATGCATACTTCCTCTGAAAGTCACTAAATGTTAAAAGTCTAGTTTTAAGGATGTTATAAAAAATCTCGAGGAACATTTTTGACTCATTTTGATAGTCTCTCTAAGTCAATGATCTCAAATCTCTACTATTAGATCACAGAGTGCAATGCAATACATTAAAATATCTGCCAAAGATAAGTAAACTCTACCATAGGTGTGTCATGCTTCAAGGCATAATTTGAAGTTTTGTTAATTAGTATTTGGTTTCCAAGTCTGGGAACACATAATTAAATATGATTTATTTCAAATCAATTGTTACTTAATATTTAAATCATGTATTACAATGTGGCATGTGTCATGTTTATGTATAAAGTAAATATTTATTTTATTTTATTTTATCTCAGGGGACCAAGAACATTTCAATTTACTTCTTGTCCCATTCATTATATGTCAAATATTAATAAAAAACACTTCAAGCATATGGAAACTAAAAGGTTAGCCACATGAGATCATATCAATATAAGGGTTCCTTAACCCATCAGATGATTTTTTTTTATGGTTTCTAATTAATGGAATCATAGAAGGATGAATTTGTGAAATTAATTTATCATCATTTACTAACCCTTAAATTAGTTACAATAGGAGGCATTAGTATTAATATACTAAATTTTCCCAAATCCTATTTTATTAATCCATTGGGAGGACTTTGGACACAATCCTGATGCCCAACCCTAATCAAGGAGCCTATTAAGAGGACTTTGGATGTTAGTCCTAATGCTCAACCCTAATACCTAAATCCATTAGGAAGACTTTGAATATTTGTCTCAATGTCAAAACCCCAATCATATAAATAATTGAAATTACTTTGGGCACTTGTCTCGATGCCCAAACCCCAATCACACAAACCATTGGGAGGGATTTGGACACTTGACCTAATGACCAAACCCAAATCACATAAACATATCAAGGTTTATCCAATATAATAACATAAACCATCTCCATTAACCCCAAATTTATGAGTAAACATATGTTAATAGCAACATAAACACAAGGTTAAGGCTCATATCGTTCTTAGTAGGAATAAACGAGACAATGTCTCCCATCTTGCTTAACAAGTTATGAAACAAGTGATAAGCATATCTCATATGATAATGTTAATGTTTAACCCTGATTTGGATAAGGATCCTACTTTGGTAGATAAGGTTAAGGATATATAAATGATAGGGCACAAGGGTAAATATCTAATCTACATCAAGCCAATTAAATGCTAAACTCAGATATACCATACACCAAATTTATTAAACTGAGATAAACTATAAATGGATAAAAATATGATAGATATAAAAAATGACATAAAATAAGGTACTTAGTTAGATCTGATGCTAATGAAAATATAGATATGGTATAATATGAAATCAAGTGAGAAGATAATTTTGAAATACTTGTCAAATTCTATATCTGGTGCTTATAGCTCTTTGGATAGTTGCATTGGCCCTAGACAGTTACATCAACATTACTATCTAGGCTCAGTGCTAGTGTTATGTATATAATATAAACTAAAATAGGATGAGATAACCTTCAGATTTGGGTCATGGAATATCACTCCTGGTGAAATGGAAAAAACCTAGCTCTCTGTATTCAATGTGACCTTTGGGGAAAATGGATTCATGGGCACATGGTGTCAAGTTAACCTGTAATGACCCCATTATCAAAGGTCAATTCCTACATATCTAATATTCTATAAGAGGGCCTTAGACTCATGTAGTTTTCCCATACATATTGGATTGTTTGTGAATCATGCAATGTGTGTAAAGCAAGAATAATAGTGACCTAGCTTGTAACTTAGAAATTAAGACCTTACGAATACTCCTTTAGTAATTTAGACCTATAGATGTGTTGTAACTATGACTAGTGTGGAAATATGGAAGAATTGATCAATTGAATACTTGATAGAGTGATTTTTATAAGTGCCTTGGTCTCTTTGGTCTAATTTATAATGAGAAATATATGAGGGTTGATATTGTATTTATACCAATCCTATTGGGAGACAACTCGCATTAAATCAGTTAGGCCGACCATTGGAATACATTTCATTTAAAAATCGGATGACTTTAGGGCACTAGACACTTGCATCAAATTATGAAAATAATGTCGATGCTACAATTTTACACATATATTAGTGTCCATAGAGTAACAAAACATGTATGAGATCAAAACTTGTATAGTGTAAGATAAGTACATTTTAAACATTCTAGGCAAGATAGGATGTCTAAGTCATAATTATAAGACTGGTCAGACTAAGAGATAGACCAAGGGGCACAAAATAGAGTAGATGCAAGGATTGCAAAAGCTAGACATGTGTAGAACTAAGAGGAAAAACCAAGGTCTAAGTTTCCTAAGTGTACAAGATTAAGGTGCTACATAATCACAAAATTAGTATGCATTTCCCCCCTTTAATCTAGTAATGAAACTTCTAGTTTAAAGGAAATAAATAAGTATTTGACTGTGTATGCACACCTTGTATTTAATTGAATTGAATTTCAGTGCTTTGTTGGTGACTGACCTACAACGAAGATCATGTTTCAATGTATAATTAATTCATATACTATGGGTTAAAATTAATTTAAATAGCCTAAAATTAAAATATCAAGGTTTAGGAGTACACCTGGGTGTCGATGTAACTGCCTTGCCTATTGGTATGTTGTTTTTACAAAAGATATATCATTGTAAGGCTTTGAATCCAACATTAGGATAAATATAGATAAATATTTTAAGTGCATATATCCATAGAGAGAGAGAGAGAGAGAGAGAGAGAGAGAGAGAGAGAGAGAGAGAGAGAGAGAGAGAGAGAGAGAGAGAGAGAGAGAGAGAGAGAGAGAGAGAGGCACAAGCCCCCAACTTTAGCTAAAATGTGAATTACCCCCTGATAGTTGAGATTAGCTCAATCATATAACCCAATGATACTTATAACCTAGTAAGGTTGAATGATCAAGTCTAATCTAAAAACTTATCAATATTGAGTGATTTAATCACCTCAGCCATACCAAAAAGTGAACCAGCTATTGTAGTTGTTTGGTTTGATAAAGTTTGTAAAAGTCTATGGTATATCAATACATGTAATGGTTTTAGAATATGAAATTAATTTGGATTTTTTAATATTAGGTACATGTTGCATAACATATACACCTTATATATGTCTCATATTGAAACTATGTATACTAATAATACTAATGTATATAATTATGAATCTAAATGATATAATTGTGTGTTTTGGCTAATTTGGATAGCTATGTAAGTGTGGAAGACATGCTTGCAAATCATGGCCCCACTATATATGGAGAAATTTGAAATAGATAGAAGTATCAATATGGATGTCATGTTTCCAAAACATGCCCCCAATATAAACTAGAGATGATGACTACTGTATAGGTGTGGAGAACATGCTTCCAAAGTATGCCCCCAATGAATGTGGAGAACATGCTTCTAAAGCATGCCCCCACTAAATCTGAAAACTATGAATGTGTGGAAGCCATGTCCATATGGCATGCCCCACTGAATCTAAGAACTATGCAAAGTATGGAGAATATGCTTCCCAAGCATGCCCCTAATAATATTCCCCACCTTTGAGGTGAGGAAAAAATAGTACCTGGAAGTTACCTCACCTCAAAAAGGGTAAAACAACAGTAAAATCTATGAATGTAACCATGTAGCATAAGAAAGGAAACATGTCTAGGTAAATGTGTCATTGAAGAAAATAGAACTAATGTGATCACATGTAGGCCTAAGATGCATGATAAAGGTCATGGAAATGTCTAGATATTAATATTATAATCATAACAAGCAAACAAGCACACACACAAGAGCACTCAAAATCAAGTCAACAAATAATGGTACAAAGAGGCCACTAACAAAGGGCATATTCAAATGTCACAAAGTCAAGTGGACATGACTTAGTCAAATGTCCATAAACTAAGGAATTACATATTAAAATGTCCATACTACAAACAATGACATATTTAAATGTCTAATAAGGTAAACATAGGCACATGAGCCACATACAATGAAGCATATTAAAATGCTTGAAAAAACAAGATAATAGTAAGGCAAAACACTAAAGGAAGTATATAAAGGAAAAGCATAAGTAACCAACATAAACATATCATAGTGGCCCATGAATATAATTTGTTATCAAAAAACATAAAGCGCATAGCATATCAATTACCATGTACAAGATGTAATTATGGATAAGACATGTGTAAGTACATATGTAAGATCAAACATGATAGTGTAGAGTGACCATCAAATGATATAACCTAGAAATATAAATATCATAGAAGATGGATAGCCCCAATGTCCTGATGATGTAAGTAGAGGGAACACCCAACACCCATAAGTGCATAAAATCATGTATCTGTGTATACTTGTAGATGTATATATAGGATTAAATGATATGCTAGCCCTCAACATGGAACTAACACATAAATGCCAAGGAGATAATAAAATATGTAGGCATTGAAAATGTTTTTAGATTTTGAATGTTTTTAAATGTTTTTGGTATTTTTGTAAGAAATAATATCATCCTATGATTTCATCTAAAGGATGATCATAGGTATCTCCCTAATGAGAACCTAGTGCAAAAAATAGGTGGTACTACCAAGGAGAATATATAGGTGAAATATCTATCATTGTATTATCTATGATTCTTGGTGTATATATAATACTACTCTAATGTCGTGAAGTACCAATAGAATTATTAGGGGTTTGTGGAACCCATCTCTGTATACTCTATGCTTTCTTTGGAATGGTAATAGTAGAAACATGTTTAGGTGCTTTAGAAATATGAATATGCTGCATAGAAGATGAGGATTCCATGGAACCCACTATTTGTACCTGATGTAAGTGTATCTCAAGTATTGAACACCTAGTAAAGGGGATTACTTGTTGTTTACCCTTTTTTAGTGTATTAGCCTTAACAAGATTGATGATGAACTGCCTGGATATGGATTTATTTTTTTCAAGAGGATGATCATATGGAACATTAGAAAATTTAATTACCCGATAGATATGAATGTATTTAGCACACCCATACACTATATATGGTACTTCTTGAAGAGTATGTATCCAAAGTCATCCCAAAAACATGTAAAAGACACCTATAGAAGGTATAAGTAAGAAAGTAGTAATCCCATGTGCAATACTGACCTGCAAAGGTAGATCAATCTTACCAAGAACTTTCTAGGAGGTCCCATTCAATGCTTTGACTGATCTTTAGTATAGGGGTGTAAATCATGATGAGTATAACCCAAATGCATAAGTAATGTCATGGTGCAAACATTTTATTTTGAACCATTATCAATCATAACATTGCATATCAGATGTTTATTAAGGTATGCTCAAATGAATAGAGAATGAATATCAGAGTAATCATCCTCAATTTTACTATCATCAACGGAAATAGTAGGTTTATAAACAATAATAGGTATATGTCACGTGTAAGTACCAATAAACCCATCTAGTGGGTACCCATAATATGATGGAAGATGCACATTAGATGCCATTTAGACTTTTGATTCCTTATTAGAATGATCTTACAAAGGATTGTTAAATATATTATACTTATGGTGATTACCAGGTTGTGGACTTGATTCCTTTGGAGGATCATCAAATTTAATCTATCGATCATCGATGAGGTCCTAGATCTTATACTTCAAGGTAAAACATCTATTTGTAGAATGCCTAGGGCCTTGGTGATAGTCATAATATGCATTTTCATCATATCCTTTACGTAGATATTAATTTATATCAACCTATATAAGTGAAATAAATATAAGATGACTCTAAAAATCATGGGAGTAATGAATTAAGAGGCTTAAGTAAACATGCATACTATCTTCTTGGTAAATTAGATAGGACAATCTGATTAGGCTATTATGTAACTGTGTCTTGGTTGTTTCGTTTTTAGGATTAGGAGGTTTTACCTTATAACTCAATTTGATCATAAATTTTGTACTAGATGTAGATGAATATAATGTGTTTTCCACATATTTGAGGTTATTCAATGAAATAAGCTTCATTTTAAGGTCTTGTACAACATGATATAAGATATCAAAAGATTGAAACTTATTAAAAATAATGGACTCATGTAAAGGAACAAGTAAACTTTACTTGATGATTTAATGATTTTGGGAATATTAGTGTATTATTCCTAACTTAGTTAAAGGGTCTGAGTAGTAAAATTAGTAAATAAATAGAAAATAATTAAGCTACTAATTTATGTAAATTAATTTCAATTTGAAAATTTTCTAAAAATATTAATAAGGAGAAGAAAACAAAACTTAGTTGGAAACTGATTGATATGACTGAGACAAAGGTTGAAATTTATTGTGCAGGATTGAGACACAATCACAAACTAAGATCTAAACTTCATTTTGTGATTGGATAGGAGCACCAAAACTAGATAATAGTGGTATTGATGCTATAGTATACCTCTATTACTGTTGTCCTGAGGTTTCTGGGTTTTGTTTGCTATGTCTGTCTCACCCTATTTACAAAGTTTTGGTAGCTAGAAGTCTATAAATCTCCCTATAGAGTAGATTATTTATTCAAACCCTATCTTTCATTATGCTTTGACTAATTTTGAGTAAGAGTGGGGGGGGGGAGGTTAGTTTGTGTAAGATACACTAGACATGTTTCACATCTCATGTGTGGGCATGATGCCTACATACCAATACTCCAAAGAGGGATCAAGTCATATTTAGTTCTCCCACTTGATGTGCTTTTTGCAATTGTGTATATGAAGATGTAAAATTCTAAACTAGATGTGCTTGAGGTGCATAGAGATTGGTGTAAGGATTTGAATGAGTTTTTAAGTATGTTAGTTGGCTATTTATAGAGAATAAAGAATATTTCTTGAGTAGTATTGCTTATATTCTTGCTTACTTAGTGATAATTTCTAAACCTTTCCAAATGATCTTTGAATGGGCTTATATAGGGATCTATTGGTTATGGGTTGAATGAGATCACGTTAGGCTGACAAGGATAAGGATGAGAAACCAAAAGTAAATGACCATTGGGGCCAAAAATGGACTTAGACAATAGCACTAAAAGCAGATAGGAGTGGCGTCAGTGCTATAGTCCAAGTGTAGCACTACCATCTTAAGCAAATGGGTCCTAGGGGGATTGATTTATCTTGAAAAGAGTAGTTTGGGTAATCTAGAACTAAGTGTGGAAGGTTATGAATTATTGAGAATCGGTGAAAATAATCCTAAGAGGGTCATAAAATCAAGCACAAGGGACCTAAGGGTTGGGTGTTATTAACCATGCTTAAGTTACCAATTTTCACATTTTATATGACTACATTTCCCCCCCTCCTTTATTCTAGTGATGTAACATAGTTAAATACTAGGATAAAGGAAAAATATAAATCATACCTAAACTTAACTACAAAGGAGAAGCTCATGAAGCTGTTGTGATATAGGGTGTGCATAGAGAGAGCACACTATGAAGTATGAATCTATAAGAGAAAATAAAAAGTAGATCAGTTCTTACTAGATATGCTATATCTTAAATAAGAACATACAAAGTTGGGTAAGAGAGAGAGGAAGAGAAAGGAATGAATACACCTCACCAGGTACACAAACCAATACAAAACCTATTGTAATGCTCAGTGATGCTGAGTAATGTTGGATGTGTGCTAAACTGAGAGTAATATCATGAATAGAGCTGAGTGTTCAATTCCCCAGAAGTGGCTCAAGAATGCAAAGGCTATCCCTTTGGCTCCATCATCACCCACTAAGTGAAGCTAGGTGTTCATGTGTATGATAATAAATTTTTGGATTATGTGTCCAATCCCTTTGAATAGGTGGCTCAAGAATACAAAAGCTAGCTAGTCCTTTAGCTCGATCATTGCCCCGTGAAGTGAATCTATGAAATAATACTAGTATGAAGTGTATATCATATGAGATGGCTTTTAAATCCCATATATGTACTATGATCTAATAATTTTGGCATGGATATCTAAATGTATGTTGGAAATTAGGCCACTCTTAGCCACTCTAAAAGATGGAGATTAGGATTGTATGAAAGCCACTCTAAACTGGTGCACTAGGATTGTATGAAAGCCGCTCAAGAACTCAAGAAGTTAGGCTTGTATGAAATCAATTTAAAAATGATAGAAATCACCTATAGATGGAATAAGGCATGCAACTACTAAGAATATCTGGGTAATGCTGAACTCAAAAAGAAAAGAAAACAAATGTGTCATACACATTGCCCCTAATCACTGGTGTTTAAAACATGGATTCTGATCTAGAAGTTGTACTAAATACCCTATCTAAAAATGGAAGTGAGAGCCATCATGATATGCATTATTCACACTATATCTATATTCTCTAAGAAAAACTATATTAAAACTACTAATTCTAGTCTGAACTATAGCTGACAAAACTATAATTGAACTTACCTTTCTATCTATTTCTAGAAAATTTGGTTTTTTTCTATTTAGATAGGAGTGATAAAAGTGGACACTAGTATCATAGACACTATTATCTAAGTTTTGTGTTATTTTCTAGGGCCAAATCTGGTGATTATTCTAATATTCTCATTATCTTCTTGGTCTGTTCTGACTATTCTGATGTCTAGTTGTTGTTCTAGGTGTACTGAATGCTAGATTTTTTATTGTTACGTGCTCTAATCTCTATGACAAAACCATTATATATTTTCCCCTATTTTGAGGGTAGGAATTAAGACCCTAAAATTACTTCCCTCAGAATAAATATCCCTACAAGTGTGTTATGCTACACAGATACATGATATAGTAATGATAATTGACAAGATATCTCAAGATATAGAATGATTTGTATTGAGAGATTGTTAGATAAAAATGGGTATGCCTAGATGGATATAACAATGTAATAACATGTGAAATTTATTTAACTATAAATTAAGGTTTGGTTAGTTATTATTTGTTAGTTAGAGGGATGGAGCATGATGTCCATCATGGCATCCAAAAAAGCAAGATAAATGCATGATGTGAATCATGGCATTGTAATCAATAAGAAGAAGAAAAGCAATAAACTCACAAGGCAAGAAGAAAGAATCATACAAGGGTGGCCAAGGGGAAAAACAAATAAGGGACATGGGCACATGTCACTGAAACTGAAAAGCAAGCATACAAGACATGTTTAAATTCTACATAAACATACAGTTGAAACAAACAAAATTGGTGTGGAAGCCACAATCATATCAATGAGTATAGGTAAATGAAATTTGAAAATGTCCTAAGGCACACACATGAATATAATCAAATGAAATTCGAAAATTTCCTAAGGTACATACAAGAGACAAATAGGAACTGAGAAATGTAAACAATATAGTTACTCTAAGTAAGAAAAAAACATGTAAGGAAATGTAAGTACAATCACATCTAACTAATCAAAGTAAGAGGGAAAGTATGAAAGACATGTTAGTACAATATTAGGTATATTCTAAAAAATACACAATTGATATATAATAGTGAGTGTCGATAGAGTAATCTATGTAAGCTAGTAAGTAATGTACATCAACATGATAACTAGAGCGTGTGGTGTAGGAATGACATAACTTGGATGGTGTAGTCATAGAAAATATACCCCAAGTGGGTATGTATATCAATGTGTGTCTCGATGTATAAGAAGGATTCCCCCTCAATGGGTAGAGTGAAACAATCAAAGAGCTGGATGTCACTGCACACACTCAAAATAAGATCAAGTGAAGCATGGCAATGCAGATAAATTGATAAACAATAGCATAGAACAATAGATGTAAGTCTAACATGATAGTAGAAATGTAAATCATGGATGATGCATATAATTTAAATATTTTTGGTGTTTTTGAGTTCTATCTATATGTTTTTGTATTTTGAAATTTTGTATTATTTTTGAATTTTTAAAACTTTTGAGCTATGTACAATCAATCAAAAGAAGACTATGTACAAAAAATTGAAAATGTCTATGTACAATCAAGCATAGGAGGCTATGTATAGGTAGTACTGAGAAAGGATTATAATAACTGATGAGTCTCATGGGAGAATTCCTATCATGGTGTCCTATATCAAGGAGAGGAATCATGCATGATCATGAAGTATGATGGAAATGCTAAGACTGTGGCTCTAAAATCTATATATGTTATAAATACTCTAAAATCCCTGAAGTAAAAACTAAGTGCGGGGTCCCCCTACAAATATAATAAGTGGATGAAACTATAGGTCTCTTAGGGACCCATGTAGTGCTAGGAGAAGTCCTCTGAACATGTGCTTTGTGAGTAGATGCATGAGATCTCAATGATACTACCCTGGGTGTGAACATTGTAGCTAGAAGCTATTTAGAATCTTGAAGCTATGGAGGTGTATGAAATCTCTATGATAGTTATGGATGCCTCAACTATGTTTAAATTAGAACTAGAGGAGGAACTACAATTGGTGGTGAGACTGGAAATGGAGGCTAAACTAAAACTAGTGATTGTACTGTAGAAGATGGCTCTAAAGTGGGGAGTGGTAACTCATATGGAACTCTAAAAACTATAATAACTTAATTAGTGTGAATTAATTTCATGCATCTATAAACTATATAAGGTAATTCTGTACCAAATTTAATAACTTAATTAGTGTGAATGAATTTCATGCATCTATGACTATATAAGGTACTTTTTGAAGTTTATGGATCCATGGTCAAACAAATAACATATCAAAAACTCCTACACTAAGAACTATAGTGAATGATGTGGCTATGTGTGTTGGGCCAACCTGTAAAGGAAGTATGATCTCACCCAATGAACTTTGTATTTTACCACTGAATCCACTAATAACTATGTCTATCGGGTGTAATATCATACTCTGAATATCCTAAATGTTATAATAGTGTCATAATGCACATGTTCACATTGGATCCATTATCTATGAAAATACTATGAATAGGATGATTTTGAATGTAAGCTCTGATAAAGAGTACATGATAATTCATATCATCCTTAACGATCTCCTACTCTGAGAAGGAGATGGAAGGTCTAATTGGAACTCTAGAATTGTATACACCAATCATGTTACTCAAAGGATGTGTCTCAATTGAAGGTGCCCTGTATGTATTTGATGGCAGATGTGCATGAAATACATACTGAACCCCTGATGTGTACCCTGTTTCCTATTTAGAATGTTGTGGAAAAGGATATAAAAAGATTTTCAAAGCTTTATCTTGTGTTTTCTTTGCCTAAGGAGGCTCAACTGAAGAGCCAATATCAGTATGATTGCCATCTATCAAGTCTTGTATATTATGTCTCAAACTAATACATCTATTTGTTGTATGGCCTGGTACCCTATGAAACTTTCAAAATGCATGCTGATCATATCCATGTAGAAGAGGCTTTGTTGGGCCAACTTACTGAACAGGAGCGAGAGATATGATGTTACATTCCAATAGCTATTATAAAACTCTAGCTAGAGAAACTGGTAGATTGGTAAACTTACGTTGAAGAGGTGATGATAAAACCACTCACTGAGGGTGTTTTAAAGCCACATTAACTATAGGGGTATTCTGATTCTTGTTAACATTGACCTTTACTTTGTATGGGACTTTGTTGTTACTCGTGTTTGTTGTGTTTGAGATACTTTTGTACTTAAGTCTTCCCATTGAAATTAACTTGAATTCTCTTTCCTTTAGTGTGTAACAGAGTTCAGTGAAGGAAGAGAATATTTTAAACATAATTGATTCATACAAATCTGGTAGAAGAATCTATTTGAAGAGATCCTATAATTCTTGATTAGCCATGGGGCTGGTCATCTTAGCCAATATAGTCTTATATCAGAGAACATAATCTGTGAGATGCTCATTTGACCTTTGTTTCTATTGTGAAACTTGAGAATATGAAACTTTATCACCAATGTTAATGCTAAAATGAACTAAGAACATGTTGACTAAAGGATTGAATGCATTGATCGACTGATTCAATAGACTATAGAACCATTTTAAGGTATAATCCTTTAGACTTCGAGGAAATCATTTAGTAAGTAGTTAGTCATTTGGTACATAGTCCAAGCATGCTACATGAGAGGATCTCAAATGTGTCTCTAGATCACCCTTGCCATCATATAGAGTAATCTTGGGTTGAACAAAACCTTTTGGTAAAGGTGTAGAAGAAATGTGACGTGCCAATGGTGTATGTATTAGAGCAAAAGAGTCCAAAGCTTGCATAGGTCTAGAGGTACCTTTTTCAAGATGTAACACCTTGCATTGAAAATATTTTATTTTTTGAATAAGGGCTACCACATTAGGAGACAAAAATGTATTAGTTATAACTAGTGGCATAGAGACAGGTTAGGATGCTATAGGGGGTTGTTGAGACATAGTTACAACCGTAGTGTGATATACAACTGGTTTCTCTATGGTTTAGGAAGATTGACCATTGTTCACTCTTTTTTGTTCTTCTTGTAGTATTTTACGCATGTTATGTTGTATGTTAGGGTGTTTAGTTAAAAGTTCTTGAAGTTCCCTTTTATTAGTTTCATCAAAAATGATATATTGGGCCATTGGGAAAGTAGGAAAACAAGTTGAAATTTTATTGAATTTTTAAAAAAAATTTGTAATAAACAAAGCGCGATATAAAAAAATATTGAATATAGGAAATGTAAAGTCATAGCAATAGTTAACTAGAAATTTCATAAAAAGGATACGAAGCTCACAAACATGTAAGGTGATACCTCAATAGGCAAATAAGAACTAGTAAATGTGGCTAAGGTTTTAAAAAAATGATTATTTGAGTAATTTACTATGAAAATTTGAAATTGAAAGTGATTTTTTGAGTTATATATGCAAGTAAAAAATCATAATTTTATTGGAAATTTGTGATTTAATGGGACCTATTAGATGTAACTAGGGTTTTTAAAAATAAATGTTTATGAAAATTACTATTGAATTTTGAAATTTGAATGGATTTCTTGATTTAAATATGGTAGTAAAAATTTAGAAAATTACTGGGGCCTAGTTTGGGCAACTAGGGTTTGAAAGAAATTTATTTTAAAATTACTACAAAATTTTAAAATTTAAAGCTACTTTTTTATTTTATTATGTAGGTAAAAAATTAGAAAAATATATGAGAAATTAGTAGGAATTTTACCCTAGGGTTTTTATGGTTTTTATGCGTGTTTGAAGTAAGTTGGGTTCACCAAATGATTTAACAATTTTTAGAATTTTAGTGTATTATTCATAATTTAATTAAAGGGTATGAGTAGTAAAATAAGTAAATAAATAGACAATAATTAATCTACTAATTTGTGTAAATTAAATGCAATTAATTTTTTTTCTAAAAATACTAATAAGAAGAAGAAAATAAAACTTAGCTGGAAATTGATTGATCCGACTGAGACAAAGGTTGGAATTCACTATGCAAGACTAAGACACTGTTGAAAATTAAGATTTTAACTTCATTTTGTGATTGGATAGGAGTGACAAAACTAGATAATAGTGGCATCGGTGCTATATTCCACCTTTGTCACTATTGTCTTAAGGATCTAAGCTTTTTGAGTTTTATTTGCTATGTCTATGTGACCCTATTTGAAAAGTTTTAGTAGCTAAAAATCTGTATAGCTCCTTATAAAGTAGATTATTTATTCAAACCCTAACTTCCATTGTGATTTGACCAATTTTAAGTAAGAGGGGGGGTTAGTATGTGCAATATATACTAGACGTGCTTCACACCTTGTGTGTAGGAACGCTGCCTATATACCAATACTCTAAATAGGGATCAAGTCATATGTGGTTCTCCCACTTGATGTTCTTTATGCAATTATGTATATGAAGATGCATAATGCTAAACTAAATTTTCTTAAGGTGGATAAGGACTGGTGTAAGGATTTGAATGAGCTTGTAAGTATGTTGGCTAGCTATATGCAGAGAATAGGGAAGATTGATTAAGTAGTATTTCTTGTATTCTTACATGCTTAGTGATAATTTCCAACCCTTTCCAAACGATCTTTGAATGGGATTTTATAGGAATCTATTGGTTATGGGTTGAATGAGCTAATGTTAGGACAACAAGGATAAGGATGGGGAACCAAAAGGAAATGACCACAGGGGCCAAAAATAGACTTAGAAAATAGCATTGAAAGTGAATAAGAGTGGCACTGGCTCTATAGTCTAAGTGTGGTGCTACCATCCTGAGTAGACATGACCTGGGGGGGATTGATTTATCTTTGAAAGAGTAGTCTGGGTGAGCTAGGACCAAGTATAAAAGGCTATAGATGGATAGAAATCAGTGAAAATAATCCCAAGAGGGTCATGAAAACAAGCACAAGGGACCTAAGGGTTGGGTGTCATTAGCCACACTTAAGTTACCAATTTTCAGATTTTATATAACTACACTTAAATATGTCTTACAACTCTTTATCTACCATATGATTGGTCATTTTGGATAGCATGTTCTTATATCTCGAGACATATTCATTGATTAGTTATTTGTTTAATCTTTACAATTTGAGCATAAGAAACCTTTCGATAATGTTAATAGAAAAATGTGCCAAAAATTGATCTGCAAGAGGTTTGAATGATTTCATAGATTGGAGAGGTAAGTCATAAACCCACCTCAAAGCATAGTCCTTGAGGCTCCTTGAAAATAATTTTGTTAGAAGTCTATCATTAGAGGTGTATTCAAGGCATGCCACATAGAAGGTTTGAAGATGTTATTCATGATCACCCTTGCCAAAATAAAATGTGAAATTAGTTGCAACAAATCCTGTTGGTAATGAGTGCAAAGAGATTTCAAGTGAAAATGGGTTATGCAACACATATTGCAAAATCTATGGCATGTGAATACTTTGAAGCCTTTTTTTCAATGTTTATAACTTTGTCTAGTGAGGGATTTATGACTTGAAGGAGTGCTTGAAATATAGACCCATTGGGATTTAGATTAGGTAATTGAGTAGTCACCAAAGGGGATGAAAACATATTTTGAGTAGTAATAGGCATTAATATTGGTATTTGTATTGCAACAATGGGTAAGTTCATAATAGATGTATCAAAATAAGTTTTAGGGAACAATAGTTGAAAAATATAATCTATGCCCCCATTATATTTAAGTGGATTGATAAGTGTGGGCTGAATTATAGTACCTTCTAAGGATTAACCATTACTAGGTGAAGCAACCTTGGTTTTATCTTGTTTACTTATTTCATCTCTTGTAACATACAAAAATATAATTATTAATCCCTTGTTATTATTGAGATGAGTAATCATGATCTTCTATTTGGAATTAGGTTTTTGCACTAACATTTTCCATTGCTTCCTAAATGAAAATTTTTAATAAAGTATAACAATAAAAAAAACTAGAAAACCCTAAGTGACCTAGGGTTTGATGTTCAAATATCATGTTTACTAAATATTTAACCCTATTTTGGATAAGGATCCTACTTAGGTAGATAGGGTTAATGATTTATGAATGATAGGACACAAAGGTGAATATTAGATCTACAACATGCCAATCAAATGGTAAACTCATATGTACTATATACTAAATTTATTAAATACAGATAAGCTATAAATGAAAATTACAACTATGTTATATATATAAATGACATAAAACAAGGTACTTAGCTAGATTTGAGACTAATTCAAATCTAAATCTAGTACAGGCTGAAAGTAGGTGGGAAGATAGTTCTGAAACAAAATTTATATTCTAGATCTAGTGCCTCTAGTTCTCTGGACAATTATGTCAACCCTAAATAATTACATCAACATTACTATCTAGGTTTGATGATAGTATCCTATACAAAATATCAATTTAAATAGGATGTGACCACCTGGATGCTTCTGGGTTTGGCTTCACCTTCACTCTAGTGTATTCAAATCTAGGTCATGAATTGTAAATCCTAGTGAAATGGTAAAACCCCTAGCTTTCCATTTTCAATGTGACTTAGGGGGAAATGGCTTAGTGAGCACATGGTGTTGAGTTGACCTATAATGACCCACTATCAAAGGGAACTAACTACATAAATAATACTCTAGAAGAGGGCCTTGGACTCATGTAGATATCCCTTATGTGTTGGATTGTGTGTGAATCATGCAATGTGTGTAAATCAAGTACAATAGTGACCTAGCTTGTAAATTGGCAAATAAGACCTTATAGCTTATCCTTTATTAATTTAGACTTGTATATGTGTTGTACCTATGACTAGTTTTAAATAGGGAATCTTTGATAAATTAAATTCTTAATAGAGTGCTTTTGATAAGTGCTTTGGTGTCTTTGGTTTGATTGCTAGGTGAGGAATGATTGAGGGTTGATATTATATTTATGCCAATCCTATCAGGAGATAACTGGCATTAAATCACTTAGGATGAACAATGGAATATGTTTCATTTACAAATTGGATGAATTTAGGGCATTGTATACTTGCATCAAGGTAGGACAGTAATGTCGATGCTCCTGTCTAACCAAGATGTTAGTGTCCAAGGCGTAGTAAAATAGATATAGGATCAAAACTTGTAGAGGTGTAAAGTAAGTAGATTTTTAACATTTTGGGTAATATAGGGTGTCTAAGTCATAAATATAAGATTGTTCAGACTAAGAGATAGGACAAGGGACACGAGATAGAGTAGATGCAATGTTTGTAGAAGCAAGGTATGTGTATAACTAAGAGAAACAACCAAGGTCTAAGTTTTCCAAGTGTACAAGGCTAAGCTGTTACATAATAAAAAAATATCTTCTACATTTAACATGATACTTTTCACCTACTACTCCCACACTCACATAAGGTGAAAGTTAGTCAAAATGGTTTTTCAAAAAAATACACTTTAACAAGTTGAGAATTTACAAATATAATAAATTATTAAACTCAAATAAACCAATCAACCCAAATAAATCCATAAAGGAAAACAAATTAAAAGGTTAAACAAACCAATATAATCTAAATGATATTTAGGGTGAAAATGACTATAAAACCCAATTCAAACCAAAATGGAAGATAACAAAGAAAAGTGTTGGTTTCAACATGCCCCATACTCAAATTTTTCACATGGGGACACTCTTGCTTTAACATAGCTATTTTATTTTCATATTATTACATACTGGTAAGACTTCATTTATGAATGCCATTAAAAATTATAGATATTTGGTTCCATTTATAGTCTCCAACTCATGAGCTCGACATGTTTATCACATTCAGATTTATTCATGCATCATCAAGATATGTTCATCATGTAGTTTAAAATGTTAAGTGAAATGTGTATTCTTGCATAATCATTTATTATCTATTAGCCTAGGCTAGAAGCATTTGTCTTGTGATTCATAGTTTGAAATGTTTATTTAGTTATTAAATCAATTTATTTCACTTATAATAGTGATTATTTGGTCAAGTTCAGATCAAAATTTGGCTCTACTTACCTTTATGGGATTTAATTTTGGAAAAATATCATGTTTGATCAAGTCTGGTTTACATTTTCATCTAGTTTGGACTAAGTTATTACATGATTTATTCATTTCTTTATTCATTCTTAGATGGATTTTGGTTTTTGACTAATTTATTAATTATTTATCAAAGTCATCTTTGCCTTATTTTATTTGCAAGGATCTCCTATAGCCATTAATCTTTCTTCGTGTGTTTAAATCCTATCAACTTAGATAGGTCCACAATCAAATCTTTTCAAAAAATGACTAAGTCCTTGTAAATCCTCGAGTACCCAAGATCGTGCCTTGTGACATGATCTCCATGACCCGACTTGCGGGAACTTTGGAACCCTAGAACCTCAGAACCTCAAGGGCATTAAGGTGTTAAACAAGCCCGACAAAGAATTAATCCTTATTGGCAAAGCCCCATGACCCCAAGTCCCTAATATTGTGACACTTTGCACCATCTCAAAAGTTCTAAACCTCAAGGCATTTGTAAAATTAACGTAAAAAAGCATGAAGATCCTAGGATACTGACAAAAATCCATGTGGCTATGATGATGATTTATGTAAATAACATGCTAATGCCTAAGAATGTTAATAGGCTGTCAAGTGGCAAAGTGGAACTTGATGGGAAAAGACATGTTATTCAAGGATGGAGAAGTAATAAAGAGATTAAAAGG
Organism: Torreya grandis; assembly: GCA_037957365.1. Lineage (NCBI taxonomy): Eukaryota > Viridiplantae > Streptophyta > Pinopsida > Cupressales > Taxaceae > Torreya > Torreya grandis. The sequence continues at coordinate 1,109,129 of JARHVA010005072.1, forward strand.
TGAAAAATACCAATGACATAGACATTTAAGCATCTTTTCAATGATATATTTTTTTATTTCCAAATAGGTAAATAAAGAACCAAAATTTTATGGCCAGGGAAAAGAACAAGTGATGGGAAAGTGACAACTTGTTTCTAATTGGAAGCAAAGATAATAAGTAAAGGAAATTAGGTGACTACAATGCATAGACATGGGCATTTTGAATATAGATTTAGATGAAATAACCCACATCAAAGATCTAGTGAGATAATTACAAGATAAAATAAGCGTGGAGATGATAATGATTGGAGCATTGACAAAGGTTTGGTTAAAATAAGAGTTTGAAATTGATAATATTGTGCATAGCTCCAATGTATAATCAACCTAAAAGACAAGAATATTAGTAGGTTCATCAAAATTAATGAATGCATCTATTTATAGATTGGAATAATTTATTATTCTAATGCTGCTCATTTATCAATCATTAATAAATAAATCATGCATCTAGAATAAATTATGTTACTTTGAGATAAGTATGATAAATTAGGAATGGAAAAATAAGAACATGAAATAGATGTTCCATCATTGGGATTGGTTTATAATGAGGTGTTTTTTATTGTTTGGATCAAAATCAATTAGTGGAATATATTAAATACTTGAGAGTCCTTATTGATCATTGGAGATTGGAGTGTTTTGAAGATTGAATCCACTTCCATCCTAGAAGTTGTATTTTAAATTATGCCATGATTGGATATTTATCCTTTCTTGATGTGTTATCATAAAACATTGAGTTCTAATCAGTTATTCCTTTTAATGTTTGTATCATAATAATTTAAATTTTGGTTGTGTATCAGAACCATCATGGACTAGCATTATATATAAGTAGCAATGCCTACTATTTTAAAAGGTCAGCAAATTTAGTCCCAAAATTTTGTTAGAATCATGCCAAGATTACACCTATTATTCCCTCATGATTTTTGGATTTTGATTGTGTACCAAGGTCAACACATTTGAGTATTGATACTATGCGGAGATTGAGGTAGGATTTAACCTACCCTTCTTACTATTTTTATCTTGATGGTCTTCCAAAGATCTTGATTTGAGAATTAACCTATGAAAAGAAGTTTTTTTATATTATTGGTGTGTAAGTGGATATACAATTATATTGTGTAACAACTAGTTTAACTGGACTTGAGATCTCATTTTGGTTTTTTTAAAGCTTACATTAGTCATAGTGTGAAAATATATGTAGGCTTATGTATTATCATTATTTTGAATATATATATATATATATATATATATATATATATATATATATATATATATTTTATGTTCAAATAATTTTCCTTTGAGTCTTCTTCATTGTGGTATTTAGTTTGTGCAATAGCTAGGCCAAATGCCTAATGATTTTATTCTAGCCAACACTAATTTAATTTATGAGTATCGAAAGACTTGTCTTAATCAAGGGATTTATCTCTTTTATACCCTACTCTCTCCCTCACTATTACATTTAGTTTATGAGAAATTATGTACTAATTACATTGTAAATAACCCATTTGTAGAGGAAATAACCATGAGATTCTGAATATCTTGAGGAAATCAATTGAAACTTCATTGAAAATAATCATAGCCTACCCATTATATATCATTTGGAGTTTCTTGGCCCTTGAATCACTAACAAGTCCTAAAATCAAGGGGAATTTTATACCATTATTTATTAACTACTTTTTTTTCACTTAGATCAGTTAGTTTTTAATTGTTTGAGTGAGTCACAATTTTAGCCTAATAAAAATTGGCACTGGGAGGGCCTTTAAAAGATTAGTTATCAGTAACATCCTAAACATCCAGTCCTTGAGAAAGTATTTATTGATAGTGTCTTTATACACATAATTTATGCTTTCCCTCTATTTTTTTCTTAACACACAAACAATAAGAATTGGTGCTAGAAGGAGGGCCTTTTAAGAGGGATTGAACCTTTGAGTATTGGAATTTTTTTAAGACTAGTTAGGTAAGAAGGAATTATTAAGAGGGTGATATAATTGGGAATTAATTGAGTCTTGTGGCCCTAAAAATTCCAAATTTCTTATTGGAATTTAACTTGAGGCATCCTCCTAATTCTCCCAATTTCTATTGTTTGATTAACACACAAACAACATAAATTGGTGCTTGAAGGAGGGTTGTGCCATATTTTTGACCTTATGGTATTTTTGATCTTAAATATTTAAATACTTAGATATTATCATCATTTATATACTATTTATTCATCCATATGATTTTTAGTATTATTTGCTTAAAATCCATATCGACAGAGATTAGTATTTATCACCATGAAGTCTTTTTCAAGGATCACATGATTTGGAGTCAGGTTGAGTCATAAGAAGTTAATTGGTTCTAATATATAAGGTCATAGACATACTAAATATGATCAAGGTAAACCCATAATAATAGTTTACCCAACCACAACATCCCATCAATCTATCACCGATAGACCAACCCAAATGGCTGCAACTTGGCTAGTTAGATCATTCATAAATATCTAGGTGACATCCATGATTTACCAAGAAAATCTCAGAGTTACCTTCCAATTTTCACTCCAAATAATTTAAGGACTATATAAGATCACTTTACATGCTATAAAACATCCCTCATATTTCTTAATGTGTAATATAAAAATGTAACTCGTAGGTTATTTCCATTCACTTTGCTTGATTAGGCTTATGACTGGTTCCTTAACCTCCCAAAAAATTCAATCATGAGATGGAATAAATTAAATACCAAATTTTTATCCCACTTTGGTTAGGTAGTCAATCCAAGCATCTTATAGTAGTAATTTGATTACATGAAAAGGGAATCAAATGAGCCTGTAGGTAATTTTAATGCATGTTTTCAAAAAATGTATAATAGGGTAACAAAATTGTATAGGCTAAATTATTAATTAGCCTTATAAATGTTAAAAAATGATTTATATCCTTATACTTCCAATTTATTAAGGAAAGATCCAACTATTACTGACTTTCCCCTTGCATATACTGATTCAATAAAAGTGGAAAGGAAACTCAATATGCAAGGACACATGTTGGATCTCATTGACAATGTGATGGAGAGTTTTTGGTGATGTCATGGTGATGTCATTTTGAGTGGATAAATATCCTTTATAGTCTATTTGACAATGACAAAGTGTGCAATGTGCTTGTTTTAGTATGATTGGTTGATCTTTAGCTTTGGCATGGTCAAAGATGTTAGAGGATGAGTATGGTGATTAGAGCATGTGAAAGAGGTCCCTAAGATGTTATATATTATATGAGAGTTTTTGTGCATAAGTGAAATTAATCTGGTTGACCATTTTTTTCATCTAGACTCTTTGGGTATAGTGGTATAAAATTTGAGTAGGCTATTTGAATGAGTTAAGGGGAGTTGGTCATATGGTTATGATCAAATTAGTCCCTAGTTATTAGACACCAGATCTCAATTCATGAATCAAAGTGTAGTCAAAGATATGAGGGTGAAAATTTGGCTTCTCAGTCAGAATTCATTATTTTCCCATACTATATACAAGAAATTGAAAATGCCTATGTACAATCAAGCATAGGAGGCTATGTATAGGTAGTATTGGGAAATGATGATTCTAACTGATGAGTCTCATGGGAGACTTCCTATCATGGTGTCCTATATCAAGGAGAGGAATCATGCATGATCATGAAGTATGATGGAAATGCTAAGACTGTGGCTCTAAAATCTACATATGATATAAATACTCTAAAATCTTTAAAGTAAAAACTAAGTGTGGGGTCCCCCTATAAATATAATAAGTGGATGCAACTATAGGTCTCTTAGGGACCCATCTAGTGGTAGGATAAGTCCTTTGAACATGTGCTTTGTGAGTAGATGCATGAGATCTCAATGATACTACCCTGGGTGTGAACATTGTAGCTGGAAGCTATTTAGAATCTTGAAGCTATGGAGGTGTATGAAAAGAAGACTATTTATTATAAATGTTATGAAATCTCTAAAGTGGAAACCAACTATGGGGTCCCCTTTTAACTTTGAGAAGTGGATGAAACTGTAGTGCTCTTAGGGACCCATCTGATAGTAGGAGAAGCTCTCTGAACATGTGCTCTATGTGTAGACACTTGTGATCTCAATGAGACTTCCCTAGGTATGAATATGGTATCTAAAAGCTATCTATAATCCTGAAGCTATGTAGGTGTATGAACTCTTTATGTTGGCAATGAAGGTCTCGACTGTGGCTAAATCTAGAATAGAGGAAGAACTGTAATAGGTGGAGGAGATGAAATTAGATCGAAAGGGGTGCTAACATGAGTGACAAAGCTATAACCATGGGTGTAATGAACCTACTATCGGGGATCAACCAACAATGATTACACTTGTGAAAGCAATAAACGTGGAAATAAATCAGATAGATAAGTAACTAGAATGATAAATAGCACAGAACAAGAGATACAAGAAACCACCCTAAAAACTTGTATTAAAACTCTTTACAAAAGGAATACAATTGAAGAAACTTCTTTCTTCCACACCTCTCTCAGATGCACAAGATCTCTCTCTAGATCTCTATTCCTCAAGATCTCTCTCTCTCAAGTACAATCAACTCCAACAACCTGGATTGATACAACTCTGTACTGTCCTTCAAACATTCACAATGTTCTACTCATACAATCAAATAAGCTAAGAAGATCTTTCCTACATATAGAATTAGGAAACTTGAGCATGCACTTACAACCAACAGTTAAGCCGGCTCTAAAAACAATCTTGCTAGTAATAGAAACATGAACTTAAGACTAAGACTTAAACTCATCATGCAAACACTCGGTTCTATCCTCGAAAATAGCATTCTGGACGCACAGGTAACCGACGCCGGTTCCTGCCTGCTTGCCTGTGACCATCGTCGGCTGATCCTCTGCCGACGCTGGCATTTCTTCAACTGCTCCTAACCGACGTCGGTCGCTCCTGACCGACGCCGATGACTGTGTAAACCTACAAATTTGTAATGCGCTCATATGTGAAGCTTTTAGGCTCCACACCTTAACAATCTCCCACTTGGAGATAAACAGCTGCACCAGTACCTGTACAGCAACATCTTCTAGCTCCTCCATCTTTAACTCAATCATGAAGACCAACAGAAGTTGAATGAAGATTCAACTTCTCTTTTGTAACCAGCTTGGTTAACATATCAGCAGGATTCCTATCTGTATGGATCTTCTCTAGCTTCAACTCACCATCTTCCAATACCTACCGTATGAAGTGGTACCTTAGCTGTATGTGCTTAGTTCTTGAGTGAAAGGCTGAATTCTTAGCCAAATGGATTGCACTCTGACTGTCACTATACAATATTCAACTCCCATGCTCCCTTCCAAGCTCTTCCATGAACTGTGTCATCCATATCATCTCTTTGCTAGCTTCTGTGGCTGCAATATACTCTGCTTTTGTAGTTGACAAGGCAACAACCTTCTGCAACTTTGATATCCAGCTAACCACCATTCCACCTACAGTGAAAACATAACCTGTGGTGCTCCTCTTGCCATCCAAATCACCTGCCATATCTGAATCTACATAACCATGTAGAGAAGTATCTGAACCTCCATAGCACAAGTGCCTACTGCTGGTTCCTCTCAGATATCTAAGGATCCACTGAATTGCTTTCCAGTGTTCCTTTCCTGGATTGGCCATATACTTACTTACAACTCCCACTGCTTGGGCAATATCCGGTCTAGTACACACCATTGCATACATCAAACTCCCTACCGTGGAGGAATATGGAACCTTACTCATGTACTCTACCTCATCATGTGAATTAGGACATTGTTCTTTACACAACTTAAAATGTCCAGCCAAAGGTGTGCTTACCGGTTTAACATCCTGCATATTGAACCGTTTCAACACCTTGTCCACATAATCCTCTTGAGACAATATCAACCTGTGATTTTTCCTGTCTCTCTTAATGCTCATGCCAAGGATTTTCTTAGCTGCTCCCAAATCCTTCATAGCAAACGTTTGAGCTAATTTCACCTTAAGCTCAGAGATATCCTGCATGTGTATAACTAAGAGAAACAACCAAGGTCTAAGTTTTCCAAGTGTATAAGGCTGAGATTTTTTTTAAAAAAATTACTATGAATTTTTGAAATTTGAAGTGATTTTCTGATTTTAATATGCAACTAAAAATTCAAAAAATAATTGGAAAATTACTAGGAGGTAGTTGATGAAACTAGTGTTTGAAATAAATTTATTTTAAAATTTAATACAAAATTCTAAAATTTAAGAGGAATTTATTATTTTAGTACTCAAGAAAAAATTCAAAAATTAATTTGGAAAATCAGGTAGGAATTTAACGTAAGGTTTCTAGGTTTTTTATTGGAAAATTCAAAGTAAGTGAGGTTCACCAATTGATTTATTATTTTTTGTAAATTAGATGTTTAAATCTTAAATAATAAACAAGTATGAGTAGATAAAATCAATAAATAATATGCAATAATTAAGCCACTAATTTGTGTAAACTAATTGTATTTTTACCTTTTCTTAAAATAGTAATAAGTGAGAGAAAATATGACTTAATTTATTCTAGGTTGTTACAGCTGAGACAAAGTCTGAGACTGGAGGAAAATGTATGGGCATGATACCTATAGACTAATACTCCGAGGAGGGATCAAGCTATATGTAGTTATCCCATTGAAGTGATTGGTGAAATAATGTGATGAAAATGCACATAAATGCAAAACTGGGTGTACATGGAATGACTAAGGACTGGTGTAAACGTTTGAATAATCTTGAAATACTGTTGGATGGCTATATGCAGAGATTAGGGAAAAGTGCTTAAGTAGTCTTGCTTGTGTTCTTGCTTCTCTCTTGTAAATGAGTGCCAACCCTTCTAAATAGACTTTGAATGGCCTTTTATAGGGGATTTAATGATCATGGGTTAAATGAATTCACATTAGGTTGACATGAATTAGGATAAGGATCTAGGAGAAAATGACCATTAGAAGCCAAAATACACTTGGATAATAGTACTAGAAATAGGACACCCTGAGTCTCAACGTTGTAGTCCAAGTTTGGCATTGTTGTCTAGGATTAGGAGACATGGGGGGATGGTTTTGTCATGGAAAGATCAGCCTGGGTCAATAAGGGTTTAGTCTGGAAGGCTATATATGATTGGGAAACTGTGAAAACATGCCTAAGAGGGTCAAGAGAGAAAGAAAAATAGACCTATGGATTGGGTGTCATTAGCCATACTCAAGTTACTAAATTTTGCATTTTATATGACTATAAGATCAATATGCAATTAGATGTGATTTTGATTGGTAAAAATGTTAAATAGGGATTACATAACCATTATTTTGTTATGAGTCTTTTTTCTTCATTGTTACTTTGACTTAATTTTTTCCCTTTGGGTTTTGTATGATGTTCATATTTGAATATGTCATCTTTATTAGTGTCAGACAGGATTGGACTTGATGTCTTTTGTATGAGACAATTTTACATTTTGTCCCTTGTTATTTTTAATTTGATCATCTTTCCTAGTTGATTTTGTCATGATCGAACTTGTACTTATATTTTAATTTATGAATGTCATTGAAATATTGGTAAAATCTTGATCGAAACTTGACTACTATCATTAGTTAACACCTCAGGGTGTCTTGGTCCCTTTCTACCATTCTCTAGATTTAATGTTTTGCTTGTGTGCTTGCTTAACCTAGGTCACGCTAGGGGTGTCTCACTTGTTTGAAGCATGGTTAATAACCTATGTGGAACCTTGAATTAATTAATAATCATGTTTGTGGTTGTCTTTAAACTTCCATACAGACTTTGATTGGACCCCATGAAGGACTTTAAACTTGGACCAACCACCACTTATTATGGTTATAATAATTCAATACATAATGCATAAGGTTTACATTTGTTTAATGTTTGGTTCATGATGGCAAAAAAATAAAAATCCTTCACTCAATGGCTCCTCTTGGGATTATGGATCACTATTATAGTGGGCTTCTTGTTTTTCCAAAACCCAAAAGAGAGCTATCATTTTTTTTTGAGAATGTTTGGTCAAGATTTTAGGGGTTTGAGCTCTATCATTTGGGGAGTAGCTTGGGAGTCAAAAATGGGGAGAAGTGGCAATAGGTTACTCATTTTAAATCACGAGGGAGAGAAAGGAAGGAAAGGAGCCTTAAGAAAAATATAATTCCCATGACCACCTACCAAACTGCAAGGGGTTCTACTTTTGATAAAAGGCAATTTTTCTTGGTGTTAGAGGTGAATTTTTCTATACATGAATTATTTACAAGATATTGGGGGCGGAGGGGGATTCATGATGATTAAAATAATTATTCAGTTCATGTAATGTATTTTACACATGTTTTGATTGTACACCAAGAATAGACTTAATGGTGGTAGCATGCCCTCTATAGAGGAGGTCATGGGTTTAAATCTATAGGGGGTAGGGTTTTACATGTTGAAAAATATATAAGATATATGAAAAATTATCCTCTTGTGGGATTTAAAAGAGGGTGTCCAACACCTAGTTGTTGCCTCATATCAGGGTGGTGTTCCACTAAATACTTATTTATATCTTTACAAAAGCCTTATGGAACATGTGTAGATAGTGTTGGGACTCAATATGTAGTTAGAGTAATCAATACACTGGGATATTAATCTTTCCTTATTTTTTATAATCACTATTTTTCATTAGTGATTCAAGTTATCTTGATTGTACATATGAACAAGTAGAGTCAATGTATTGAGAAAATGGATTTAGTGGAGTTTGATCTTGGATGAAAGTTAGATGGAAGCATTGAAGTGGGGTAACATAAAAAGCGTATATTTTATTCAGGGCATTTCTAGAATTGGGAAAACTTGCCTCAAGCCCTGAATATTGTTATGATTCTAATTTCAAATTATGTAAAGGGATATATTTTGTTAAGTTGTTATACCAACATACTTGGATAAATCACGTAAAACCATTTATTCTCCAGAAGAGAATATTGTTCTATTTGGCAAGAGATCCAAAAATGAGATTATAAGGCTTATCTTACGGAAGCCTTAAATTTTGAAGTGGGACTTTATTTGAGTCTTTTAAAAAACAAATATCTCTAAAAGATCTATACAGCCATAAGTGACAATAGCCACTTAATAATATTTTTGACAAATTTTAAACTCGAAATTGACCATCTAAATACCAAAAATTATATTTTAATTTTTTCTTATTTAAAAAAAAAAATAGATTTATTTTTTGTAATGGGACACGAACTTGTAGTTACATACCACCCCCGAGCTTATTTTAGATATGTACGAGAATAAGGGAGCTCTATAATTCTATTCAAGCTTGCATGCAAAAGTTACTAAAAATAGCAAGTTTTGAAAACTAATAAAAATAACAAGTTTAGCTAACTTTAGGATGATATTTTTTTTAATAACATGTTAGTCATGCATTATTACAAGACTATATATATTATTTTAGAAGAATAATCAAGAATTAGAATTCTCTTTTGCTGGTCAAAATTATTCTCTCTCTCTCTCTCTCTCTCTATATATATATATATATATATAGCCTCATCAAATAATTGTTAATAAAAGGTGAAGATAGTTCTTATGGTCAATACAAAACTAGAAATTAATTTGGTGTATGCGATCCTCTTATAAAAACCCACAAAAATATTATTTTTCTATTTACTTTATTTATTGTAAATAAAATCATAAAGATGCACAAACCTAACCCTTCATATTAGAATTCATGGCCCTTTTTAAAGTAGAACATGTCTCAAGTAAAAAATTTAGGTCAAAAGATGTGTCAAGAGGGGATTTCCATTAAAAAAAAAAATTTAAAAATATTGACTGAATTTTAAAGACATGTACAACCATATAGATTACTCATATGAGGTAAACCAAAAATTTGAAGTAAAACCTCCAAACAATTGGGGTTTAATCTCCCTCAAGATGGTGGATTGATTGGAAATGCCATGTTGAGACACCATTACTAGGGTACCAACTTTAGTTAGGTTATCATTTCATTTTCCCTCAGCATCTTTAAGTTGACGCTTTCAATGTCGAGTGGAAAGTCAACTCCATATAACAAGTTTGGAAAATAAGGCTTGAATGTGTGTGCACTATAATTATTGAGCCCAAATAAGCACACTTCCTTTATGGTATTCTTCACCATGAGCTTCCAATTGACACTTAGCTCATATGGGAATGGGTCATCTTCTTTGTTGAGTTTGCAATCATCTAGAATATCTAAATCATGTTTTTTTAGTTATGTAAGTCTGCCAAGTCAGTCTGAGTTTTGATTCACACCATTTTTAAACCTTTTTGTCTAGAAATATTTACTTGGAAGATGGTTCTTTTGAGGGACTCAGTCATGATTCTTTTAAAATTTACACAAATATGGCATATTTTTTGAGCTCATGTTCTCTTTCCATTATGTAAAAACATGAATAATGTTATTTTTTTCATGTTTCTCTTGAAGATTACTTATATATTTCTAACATGGTTAATATAATATATATAATTTTATGCTTCAAATTTAGTTTAAGGGGATAAAGTGTGTCTGAAGATACAATACCTGTAAACTTTACTATATCATTTGGGGGAATGCCTTTTGTGCTATTAGTTGGGTCCCTCCTAGATCTCTTTGTCGTCGACCAACCCACGAGACTATGGCTTCAAAGAGCGAGGGAAAACTTACTCTCAAAGTAAATATCGCAATGACTCTTCTCGCTAGTATTTTCCATCACTTCCTGTGAGTCCTTTTGTTGCTGGTGGATTTGGGTGGTCAACACCTCCACAAAGGAAATTCTCTCAATTAGTGCTTAATATTTCTCCCTCTAGGTAGGATGCTATTAATGATAAATACAAAGAAAAAAATATTGATAGTTAATATGCCATAACTAATACGATAGACCCACCTACTAGAAGTGACTAGGGGAGGCGGAGGTGCGTGGGGAGACAAATCATATGACCTATCACATCCTCCACTACTCCTTGTTAATCCAATTGTTTAATATTCTCTCTTTGTTATTTTCTTTTTATAGTTCTATTTTTTTGTGTTTTCACCTTTTTTGGTTGAAAAATTTAACTTATTAAATGCTTTTCGACATTAGCGGATGTAATTATCATGGAGTATGATCAATATATTTACTTTTTTGTACGATTAACTTTGTAACATGATGTTATATTAATATATGACATAAACTTCTCAATAAAATAAAATAAAAATAAAATATTCCTTTGAAATAATTAAAAAAATAAAAAATGAAATAAAAATATATACATTTTTTTTTATGCATATAAAATAAAAATTCAGATAGAAAATAATAAATTTAAAATTGTGGAATAATTTATTTGTGCTTCATAAAAGAATCAATCTTTAATATCTTTGAAAATAAGAATATATACATTATTTCATTTCAAAGAAATATAAAATGAAACATTTTTTCTAATGTCTTTATTATATAATGATATTGATAATAATTACATAAATTGATGGATTGAATCTTAACTATATATATATATATATATATATATATATATATATATATACAATTTAAATACATAAATTTGATTAACTATTTTTTAATAAAATTATATTTAGTTATTAATATTATAAATAATTTATATATTCTTTTAATGATTTTTTTCAAAAATAATTTGAGATATTAAAATTAAAAAATGACCAAAATTAAAATTGAAATTCTAAATTAAAATATAATAATGATGATGATAACTTTTAAATAAAAAAATTAAACATAAATTTTAAGAAATCCATTTTAATTATTTATAAATAATTAATTTATTTTAAAAAAATAAATTTTACGTATAGTTATCATCAGCATTGATTTTTGACGTATCCTTATAGATATAAAGAAGGAAAAGTAACATTACCATTAGCTTTAGCTTTAGTGAGGCATCCACGAAAAGAAAAGAAAAGAAAAGAATGGCTTCATTTTTCTTCCTAGTCAAGAAATTAAAACAATTCTTTGTGGGAGTGGAGGGAAAAGTCACTTTGTTTTTCGGTGGATTCCGCTTTCCTTTTCATTTCTTCTTCTTGGGTGGGAAATGGTAATAAAAGAATAATAAATTGTGAGTTAACGCAACTATGCTGTGCTAAACAATGTATCATTCTTCATATATCCCACTTTTTAAAATATAAAATACAGTAATTTGCATTACATATAAAATATTGCAGTTTGTTGTTTGAATATGTGTTGAGGGACATTAACATAATGCATGCTTAGATAATATTGTTTAAAATAAGAAGGTAATGTATATTTTTTTGGTTCATTTTTTTAAAAAGATATGTTTAACAATTCTATATATATATATATGAATTTTTATTGACTATTTTTAATTTCTAATGAATATTACTATCTAAATTAATATATATTTAACCTAAAACAATTAGATGATAAGTAGATGGGCCTAATAATAATAATGAATGAATAACATATGTTTGTTATTGATTCTTTTTTTTATTGGTATGTACTGAGTTGTTAAGGTTGTAGAGGAGAAGATCAGTTTTCTAGAGATTGATATAGAATTAAAGAAAAGAGAGCAAGGTTTCTAGAGTCATATAGTAGTCAAACAAAGTCGTGCAATTAGATTTTATAAAGTTGAAGGTGCATATAACCATACATTGATGGTTTTGGTAGGCCCAAAATTGTTCCAACAATTTTAACAGTCTAGAAAATTACTTTTGTTCATCTCAGGGTTTTTAGGTTTTGTTCGTCTTGCCTTCTGAACTTGTTTTCTAGTGTTTATTTATGTCAATTGTCTTTAAATTCTTGATACCGATTATCTATAGATTTTTGATAATTTAGATATCCTTCTAGAACACTCTCAACACAATTAAGGATGTAGCACTCCATCTTAGTCATTGGATTCTTTCTAACTTGACCCTCAGATTCAGTCAACAATGATGAAGCCCTAGAAATCCTTATAAAAGGAAATAAAGGCTTCAAATTAGTCATTAAGTTACAAATTCAAATTTTGGAAAGGAAGTAGAAGGTTTTCGAAGATGACTTGTCCATACTTATCCCTCTTCTCCTTCCTCAGCCTTGGACGACTACCATTAACATAGTCTCCAAGATTTTAGTCTTTTTCCCATTTTCTTTATTTAGAAAATTTTCTTCAATACATGCGTACTTGTTCTAATTTTTTATGTGCCCACCTTCATAAAAAGTCTCTAGTTAGTCCTAGTCTCATATGGTTTCCAAAAATGTCTCTGGGAGGTTTAAGCTTTACAACAACCATTAATGGCCACCAACCAAGTCAAAGAAGATAGTACGTTCCATTTTATATTTTAAGCTTTGAACTTTAGTTCATGTAGAAGGGGAGAGAAAAAGACATGGGTTTAATTTTGGATCCACCCATCCTGGGGCTTTCAGGAGATCGCAAACATCAAAAAGGTCTAAAATGATCTCCCTGGGACAAAAGTAACATATCTTGAAAATAGTGCCACTTCAGGTCATAAAACTCTTCCATGCGAAAGAGACCGAAAAATTAAGAGGTGGTCCCCTTTGGGTTTCTTTACCTCCATGTCTCTAGGTCTCCACAATCAGTTGTACAAAACTGGTATCTTTGCTTGTAAAATTTATGATTTTTAGTTATTCATGCATAGGTGCACTTTAGGACTGTAATGTTTAATTTTTAATAAATTTTAATTGAACATAATAATAAAATATAAAGAGACTAGGTTAGCTTTTAGCTAACCATGTGGTCAGGTGGGGCTATGGTCAACCCTGATTGACTGACCCCCTTAGTGCTCCCCCCACCACGTGGATTTTAAGCCATCAATGGGTTCACCACGTGGCTTATTAGCCACATGGTTATCCAACCACTCGATGGTGCTCACATGTAATAGGTAGCCTATACATTACTACCACATAGCATGTGTCATCCCCCTTGGGGCTTGAATAATGACCTTCAGACTAGATACCCTATAACAAGAGGCCAATGCCCTTCAAAAGGGCTTATATATTCAAGAACTGCCTAAGAGACAACTAAATTTTGAAAAATCACAATGTGTAAATTGAAGGGCCTTAAAATATAAAATAAAATGCAATATGTCCAAAAATGATTACTTTTAATATAAAATTATTTTAAGTACTTTTATATCTTGTTATGCATGAACAAAAATTGTGCAAAGTATGAACAGATTACAAAGGGGATTTAGAGAATTCTAGCAACCAAACTTGAAAATTCATAGAAATTTAACTGTGTCCTAAAAATAAATTATAAATTGTATTAGGATCCTAATTAAGTATATTTTACAATAATATTAAATTTGGATGAAATTGGTACACTTTGAGTTACATAAAAATTTGCCTAAGTGCTTCTAGCCCTTTTTGGGCTTAACAAATTATTATAATATGAAAATTTGGAAAGAGATAGTCATTTTGTTTCTAATAGACTTTAAAAATACATAGAATTAAATTATCCATATGATATTTATAATTTGTTTTCAACCAGAAAAATAATCATTAAAATCCATCTCTTGCTTCATTCAACCTTCACTTAATGATAATGAAAGCATTAAAGCTTCAACTCATTACATCTTAATTCATTCTTTTTTTTCACATGAATAAAAATGTAACATTATAATAAATGGCATAAAAACCATAGAAAAATCCCCTTTCTCCTTATTAACATATCAAGGCAATAACAAGGTAGAAGAAGATTCCATGTACGATCCAATTGTAACTGCTAGACCAAGCCAAGTAGGAGCTCATATCCCATCATGTTTTCATCATTAGGTCACTGCCCTAATCACCCCCAATCCTAATATTCCCATTTTTGAACATAGGTGACACCAAAGTTTCAAGGCACATGATATAGGTACACAAGTATGTGGGTACTAACAAGGAAATACACTCATTAGGAATAACTATGTGTCTCAACTACACTCCCTTTTAACAAGAGAATTATAATTTCACCCATAACATAGTCCATAATACATCAATAAAAACAAATCATAATAAGTAGTATAAACACTAAAGGTAACCACAAATAAACCAAACGTGTCAAGGCTCCTCACTCACCCATTATGGATAAGAATTTTTAATGTCCACACTATGGGGGTGGGAGAAGGAGGATCTTAGAGTCATTATTTTCCCAAAACCATCCCACTTTATATGGGATAATCTTGGAAACATGATGGTTTCCTTTTTACCAAACCCCATGCTTAGGATCTTTATAAGAGGACTTTGAACTTCATTCCTTTTCCAAAACCCTACATATAGATGTATACACCATGAAAATAATTTAAAGTAATTTGGGAAGAATAAATTTACCATTTTAATTTTTAAAAAGGTTTGTAAAAATAACCAAAAATTAAATGAGAGATTTTGCATATCCAAGTCCAAATGGGCAATAAAATCCACTTGGTGGCCATAGGCACAATGAAAGGAAATCAAAAAAGAAAAAGGGTAAGCCAAATGACCTTACACCTTTTGAAAACTCAAAATAATAGAAGGTGAAAGATAATTATTTAAAACCATAAATTTGAAGTAACTAGGTGGAAAGGGTGCCTACCTTGGATCTACACAATGAAGCCTCTTAAAAGTCTTGGAAACTAGTTTTCCTCCTCCTTCTCTAAGCTCTTCTTCTTCTTTTTCCATCTCTCTTCTATTCTCAAATTAAAAATGAGCAAAAAGTTCCTCCAAGGAAGAATTTATATGATATTATATACAAAACATTAACCTATTGGTCAATGTAAAAGTGACACTTATACCTTCTCATTCCTTGGCTCTTCTCCAAAAAGTCTCCTCTAGCATTTACTCTCCCTACACACCCATGTGGGAAAACAAGAATTGCTTATAAATATTAATGATATCATTTACCCATATCATAAATAGGCACATGGGCTGTCGTAAAAGTATTCTTTAGCTGCTAGAAAGACTCTCAAACATCCATATTGGCCAAAAGACTCTAAATTCAACACAAAAGATGAAAAAATTAGTTTATGTTACCCTTAAAAGTTATAATTTCAATTCCATTCAAGTTTTTAAAGTGGTGAAAATAATTTCGATCTCTTTTCAACCTTATGACCTTCTACATGTTTCAACAAATATCTAAGATATGTGTAAAGAGGGCAAAAATAGTGTTAAGGGTTATGAATAGTGCTATGAGGGCCAAAGAGGTTCAAACTCAATACTATATTAATTGATAACACAAGGGTTAGATCATAATATAAAGGGTTCAAGAGTGTCTACTTAGTTAAAAATCAATGGTGTACTTATGCTTAGCATAGTCCTAGTTCCCTCACTTGGCCTCCCTTATCTCCTACACATCAATCACTACCCTATGTAACTGAATCTATTGAATTTAATCACTTTAGGTGATTTATAATAATACATAACTGCATACATAGAACATTCAAATCATAATATTTAAATATACACATGAGGTAATCACTACATGCTAACATCATTTAACTGAAATCATAAATTACACGATAATCAAAATAATGTAGTATACATAACCATAATCCAATAAAATCATCCATAACTAGTAATTGAAAGTAATCAAATACACACTTAATATCATTCAAAACATAATATCCACTTTCTCAGTATTCATGAAATAATAAAATTTCATGTATCCATAAAATTAGGAACATGTCATAACATGTCATGTGTATAATAATAACACGGTCCAATAAAACTAACACTATGAAAATTGAGGCCTCAAATCCTCCTCCCCTTATGCATACTTCCTCTGAAAGTCACTAAATGTTAAAATTCTAGTTTTAAGGATGTTATAAAAAATATCGAGGAACATTTTTGACTCATTTTGATAGTCTCTCTAAGTCAATGATCTCAAATCTCTACTATTAGATCACAGAGTGCAATGCAATACATTAAAATATCTGCCAAAGATAAGTAAACTCTACTATAGGTGTGTCATACTTCAAGGCATAATTTGAAGTTTTGTTGATTAGTATTTGGTTTCCAAGTCTGGGAATACATAATTAAATATGATTTATTTCAAATCAATTGTTACTTAATATTTAAATCATGTATTACAATGTGCCATGTGTCATGTTTATGTATAAAGTAAATATTTATTTTATTTTATTTTATCTCAGGGGACCAAGAACATTTCAATTTACTTCTTGTCCCATTCATTATATGCCAAATATGAATAAAAAACACTTCAAGCATATGGAAACTAAAAGGTTAGCCACATGAGATCATATCAATATAAGGGTTCCTTAACCCATCAGATGATTTTTTTTTATGGTTTCTAATTAATGGAATCATAGAAGGATGAATTTGTGAAATTAATTTATCATCATTTACTAACCCTTAAATTAGTTACAATAGGAGGAATTAGTATTAATATACTAACTTTTCCCAAATCCTATTTTATTAATCCATTGGGAGGACTTTGGACACAATCCTGATGCCCAACCCTAATCAAGGAGCCTATTAGGAGGAATTTGGATTTTAGTCCTAATGATCAACCCTAATACCTAAATCCATTAGGAATACTTTGGATATTTGTCTCAATGTCAAAACCCAAATCACATAAATAATTGAAATTACTTTGGACACATGTCTTGATGCCCAAACCCCAATCACACAAACCATTGGGAGGGATTTGGACACT
The DNA here is from genome assembly GCA_037957365.1 of Torreya grandis. Taxonomy (NCBI): domain Eukaryota; kingdom Viridiplantae; phylum Streptophyta; class Pinopsida; order Cupressales; family Taxaceae; genus Torreya; species Torreya grandis. The sequence continues at coordinate 1,126,721 of JARHVA010005072.1, forward strand.
TGTCCTAATGCCCAAACCCAAATCACATAAACATATCAAGGTTTATCCAATATAATAACATAAAACATCTCCATTAACCTCAAATTTATGAGGAAACATATGTTAATAGCAACATAAACACAAGGTTAAGGTTCATATCGTTCTTACAAGTTATCTAGTAGGAATAAATGAGACAATGTCTCCCATCTTGCTTAACAAGTTATGAAACAAGTCATAAGCATATCTCATATGATAATGTTAATGTTTAACCCTAATTTGGATAAGGATCCTACTTTGGTAGATAGGGTTAAGGATATATAAATTATAGGGCACAAGGGTAAATATCTAATCTACATCAAGCCAATTAAATGCTAAACTCAGATATACCATACACCAAATTTATTAAATTGAGATAAACTATAAATGGATAAAAATATGATAGATATAAAAAATGACATAAAATAAGGTACTTAGTTAGATCTGATGCTAATGAAAATATAGATATGATATAATATGAAATCAAGTGAGAAGATAATTTTGAAATACTTGTCAAATTCTATATCTGGTGCTTATAGCTCTTTGGATTGTTGCATTGACCCTAGATAGTTACATCAACATTACTGTCTAGGCTCAGTGCTAGTGTTATGTATATAATATAAACTAAAATAGGATGAGATAACCTTCAGATTCGGGTCATGGAATATCACTTCTGGTGAAATGGAAAAAACCTAGCTCTCTGTATTCAATGTGACCTTGGGGAAAAATGGATTCATGGGCACATGGTGTCAAGTTAACCTGTAATGACCCCACTATCAAAGGTCAATTCCTACATATCTAATATTCTATAAGAGGACCTTAGACTCATGTAGTTCTCCCTTACATATTGGATTGTGTGTGAATCATGCAATGTGTGTAAAGCAAGAATAATAGTGACCCATCTTGTAACTTAGAAATTAAGACCTTACGACTACTCCTTTAGTAATTTAGACCTATAGATGTGTTGTAACCATGACTGGTGTGGAGATATGGAAGCATTGATCCATTGAATACTTGATAGAGTGATTTTTATAAGTGCCTTGGTCTCTTTGGTCTTATTGATAGTGAGAAATAAATGAGGGTTGATATTGTATTTATACCAATCCTATTGGGAGACAACTCGCACTAAATCAGTTAGGCCGACCATTGGAATACATTTCATTAACAAATTGGATGAATTTAGGGCACTAGACACTTGCATAAAATTAGTAAAATAATGTCGATGCTATAGTTTGATCCATATATTAGTGTCTATAGGGTAACAAAACATGTATAAGATCAAAACTTGTATAGTGTAAGATAAGTACATTTTAAACATTCTAGGCAAGATAGGATGTCTAAGTCATAAATATAATACTAGTCAGACTAAGAGATAGACCAAGGGGCACAAAATAGAGTAGATGCAAGGATTGCAAAAGCTAAACATGTGTATAACTAAGAGGAAAAACCAAGGTCTAAGTTTCCTGAGTGTACAAGATTAAGGTGCTACATAATCACAAAATTAGTATCCATTTCCCCCCTTTAATCTAGTAATGAAACTTCTAGTTTAAAGGAAATAAATAAGTATTTAACTGTGTATGCACACCTTGTATTTACTTGAATTGAATTTGAGTGCTTTGCTGGTGACTGATCTACAACTAAGATCATGTTACAATGTATAATTAATGAATATACTATGGGTTAAAATTAATTGAAATCACTTAAAATTAAAATATTAAGGTTTAGGAGTACACCTGTGTGTCGATGTAACTGCCTTTCCTATTGGTAAGTTGTTTTTAAAAAAGATGTATCATTGTAAGGCTTTGAAACCAAGATTAGGATAAATATAGATAAATATTTAAAGTATATATATATATATATATATATATATATATATATATATATATATATATATAGAGAGAGAGAGAGAGAGAGAGAGAGAGAGAGAGAGAGAGAGAGAGAGAGAGGCACAAGCCCCCAACTTTAGGGAAAATGTGATTTACCCCCTGATAGTTGATATTAGCTCAATCATATAACCGAATGATACTTATAACCTGGTAAGGTTGGATGATCAAGTCTAACCTAAAAACTTATCAATATTGAGTGATTTAATCACCTCAACCATACCAAAAAGTGAACCAACTATTGTAGTAGTTTGGTTTGATACATTTTTTAAAAGTCTATGGTATTTCAATACGTGTAATGGTTTTAGAATATGAAATTAATTTGGATTTTTTAATATTAGGTACATGTTGCATAACATATACACCTTATATATGTCTCATATTGAAACTATGTATACTAATAATACTAATTTATATAATTATGCATCTAAATAATATAATAGTGTGTTTTGGCTAATTTGGATAGCTATGTAAGTGTGGAAGACATGCTTCCAAATCATGGCCCCACTATATATGGAGAAATTTGAAATAGATATAAGTACCAATATGGATGGCATGTTTCCAAAACATGCCCCCAATATAATCTAGAGATGATGAATACTAAATAGGTGTGGAGAACATGCTTCCAAAGTATGCCCCCAATGAATGTGGAGAACATGCTTCTAAAGCATTCCCCCACTAAATCTAAAAACTATGAATGTGTGGAAGCCATATCCATATGGCATGCCGTACTGAATCTAAGAACTATGCAAAGTATGGAGAATATGCTTCCCAAGCATGCCCCTAATAATATTCCCACCTTTGAGGTGAGGGAAAAATAGTACCTGGAAGTTACCTCACCTCAAAAGGGTAAAACAACTGTAAAATCTATGAATTTAACCATGTAGCATAAGAAAGGAAACATGTCTAGGTAATTGTATCATTGAATCACATAGAACTAATGTGATCACATGTAGGCCTAAGATGCATGATAAAGGTCATGGCAATGTCTAGATATTAATATTATAATCTTAACAAGCAAACAAGCAAACACACAAGAGCACTGAAAATCAAGTCAACAAATAATGGTATAAAGAGGCCACAAACAAGGGGCATATTCAAATGTCACAAAATCAAGTGGACATGACTTAGTCAAATGCCCATAAACTAAGGAATGACATATTTAAATGTCCATACTACAAACAATGACATATTTAAATGTCTAATAAGGTAAACATAGGCACATGAGCCACATACAATGAAACATATTAAAATGCTTGAACAAACAAGAAAATAGTAAGGTGAAACACTAAAGGAAGTGTATAAATAAAAATCATAAGTAACCAACATAAACATATCATAGTGGCCCATGAATATAATTTGTTATCAAAAAACATAAAGTCCATAGCATATCAATTACCATGTACAAGATATAATTATGGATAAGGCATGTGTAAGTACATATGTAAGATCAAACATGATAGTGTAGAGTGACCATCAAATGATATAACCTAGAAATATAAAGATCATAGAAGATGGATACCCCCAATGTCCTGATGATGTAAGTAGAGGGAACACCCAACACCCATAAGTGCATAAAGTCATGTATCTGTGTATACTTGTCGATGTATATATAGGATTAAATGATATGCTAGCCTCAACATGGAACTAACACATAAATTCCAAGGAGATAATAAAATATGTAGGCATTGAAAATGTTTTTAGATTTTGAATGTTTTTAAATGTTTTTGGTATTTTTGGAAGAGATAATATCATCCTATGATTTCATCTAAAGGATGATCATAGGTATCTCCCTAATTAGAACCTAGTGCAAAAAATAGGTGGTAATACCAAGGAGAATATATAGGTGAAATATCTATCATTATTTTATCTATGATTCTTGGTGTATATATAATACTACTCTGATGTCGTGAAGTACCAATAAAAGTAATAGGGGTTTTTGGAACCCATCTCTATATACTCTATGCTTTCTTTGGAATGGTAATAGTAGAAACATGTTTAGGTGCTTTAGAAAATGAATATGGTGCATAGAAGATGAGGATTCCATGAAACCCACTATTTGTATCTGATGTAAGTGTATCTCAAGTATTGAACACATAGTAAAGGGGATTACTTGTTTTTTACCCTTTTTTAGTGGATTAGCCTTAATAGGATTGATGATGAACTGCCTAGATATGGATTTCTTTTGTTCAAGAGGATGATCATATGGAACATTAGAAACTTTAATTACCCGATAGATATGAATGTATTTAGCACACCCATACACTATATATGGTACTTCTTGAAGAGTATGTATCCAATGCCATCCCAAAAACATGTAAAAGACACCTACAAAAGGTATAATTAAGAAAGTAGTAATCACATGTCCAATACTGATCTGCAAAGGTAGAACAATCTTACCAAGAACCTTCTAGGAGGTCCCATTGAATGCTTTGACTGATCTTTAGTGTAAGGGTGTAAATCATGATGAGTATAACCCAAATGCATAAGTAATGTCATGGTGCAAACATTTTATCTTGAACCATTATCAATCATAACATTGCATATCAGGTGTTTATTAAGGTATGCTCAATTGAATAGAGAATGAATATCAGAGTAATCATCCTGAATTTCACTATCATCAAAGGAAATGGTAGGTTTATAAACCATAAGAGGTATATGTCACATTTAATTAACAATAAACCCATCTACTGGGTACCCATAATATAATGGAAGATGCACATTATATGCCATTTAGACTTTTGATTCCTTATTAGAATGGTCTTACAAAGGATTGTTAAATATATTATACTGATGGTGATTACAAGGTTGTGAACTTGATTCCTTTGGAGGATCATCAAATTTAATCTATTGATCATCGATGAGGTCCTAGATCTTATACTTCAAGGTAAAACATCTATTTGTAGAATGCATAGTGCCTTGGTGATAGTCATAATATGCATTTTCATCATATCCTTTAAGTAGAGATTTATTTATATCAACCTATATAAGTGAAATATATATAAGATGACTATAAAAATCATGGGAGTAATGAATTAAGAGGCTCAAGTAAACGTGCATACTATCTTCTTGGTAAATTAGATAGGACAATCCGATTAGGCTATTATGTAACTGTGTCAATCATGGTGGTTGTTTCCTTTTTAGGATCAGGAGGTTTTACCTTATAACTCAATTTGATCATAAATTTTGTACTAGATGTAGATGAATATAATGTGTTTGCCACATATTTGAGCTTATTCAATGAAATAAACTTCATTTTAAGGTCTTGTACAACATGGAATAAGATATCAAAAGATTGAAACTTATTAAAAATAATGGACTCATGTAAAGGAGCAAGTAAACTTTACTTGATGATTTAATGATTTTGGGAATATTAGTGTATTATTCCTAACTTAGTTAAAGGGTCTGAGCAGTAAAATTAGTAAATAAATAGAAAATAATTAAGCTACTAATTTATGTAAATTAATTACAATTTGAAAATTTTCTAAAAAGAGTAATAAGGAGAAGAAAACAAAACTTAGCTGGAAACTGATTGATCTGACTGAGACAAAGGTTGAAATTTATTGTGTAGGATTGAGACAGTATCACAAACTGAGATCTAAACTTTGTTTTGTGATTGGATAAGAGCACCAAAACTAGATAATAGTGGTACTGATGCTATAGTCTACCTCTATTACTATTGTCCTGAGGTTTTTGGGTTTTGTTTGCTATGTTTGTGTGACCCTATTTACAAAGTTTTGGTAGCTAGAAGTCTATATATCTCCCTATAGAGTATATTATTTATTCAAACCCTATCTTTCATTATGCTTTGACTAATTTTGAGTAAGAGGGGGGGGGTTAGTGTGTGTAAGATACACTAGACATATTTCACATCTCATGTGTGGGCATGATGCCTACATACCAATACTCCAAAGAGGGATCAAGTCATGTTTATTTATCCCACTTGATATGCTTTGTGAAATTGTGTATATGAAGATGCAAAATTCTAAAGTAGATGTGCTTGAGGTGGATAGGGATTGGTGTAAGGATTTGAATGAGTTTTTGGGTATGTTGGTTGGCTATTTATAGAGAATAAGGAATATTTTTTGAGTAGTATTGCTTATATTCTTGCTTACTTAGTGATAATTTCCAAACCTTTCCAAATGATATTTGAATGGGCTTATATAGGGATCTATTGGTTATGGGTTGAATGAGATCACATTAGGCTGACAAGGATAATGATGAGAAACCAAAAGTAAATGACCATTGGGGCCAAAAGTGGACTTAGATAATAGCACTAAAAGTAGATGGGAGTGGCATCAGTGCTATAGTCCAAGTGTAGCACTACCATCTTAAGCAAATGGGTCCTAGGGGGATTGATTTATCTTGAAAAGAGTAGTCTGGGTGATCTATGACTAAGTGTGGAAGGTTATGAATGATTGAGAATCGGTGAAAATAATCCTAAGAGGGTCATAAAATAAAGCAGGAGGGACCTAAGGGTTGGGTGTCATTAACCATGCTTAAGTTACCAATTTTCACATTTTAAATGACTACATTTCCCCCCTTCATTTATTCTAGTGATGTAACAAAGTTAAATACTAGGATAAAGGAAAAATATAAATCATACCTAAACTTAACTACAAAGGATAAGCTCATGAAGCTGTTGTGATATAGGGTGTGCATAGAGAGAGCACACTATGAAGTGTGAATCTATAAGAGAAAATAAAAAGTAGATCAGTTCTTACTAGATATGCTACATCTAAATAAGAACATACAAATTTGGGTAAGAGAGAGAGGAAGAGAAAGGAATGAATACACCTCACTAGGTACACAAACCAATATAAAACCTATTGTAATGCTCAATGATGCTGAGTAATTTTGGATGTGTGCTAAACTAAGAGTAATATCATGAATAGAGTTGAGTGCTCAATTCCCTAGAAATGGCTCAAGAATGCAAAGGCTAGCCCTTTGTCTCCATCATCACCCACTAAGTGAAGCTAGGTGTTCATGTGTATGATAATAAATTTTTGGATTATGTGTCCAATCCCTTTGAATTGGTGGCTCAAGAATACAAAAGCTAGCTAGTCCTTTAGTTTGATCATTGCCTCGTGAAGTGAATCTATGAACTAATACTAGTATGAAGTGTATATCATATGAGAAGGCTCCTAAATCCCATAAATGTACTATGATCTGATAATGTTGGAATGGGTAGCTAAATGTATGTTGGAAATTAGGCCACTCTTAGCCACTCTAAAAGATGGAGATTAGGATTGTATGAAAGCCACTCTAAACTGGTGCACTAGGATTGTATGAAAGCCACTCAAGAACCCAAGAAGTTAGGCTTGTATGTAATCCTTTTAAAAATGATGTCAACCACCTATAGATGGAATAAGGCATGCAACTACTGAGAATATCTGGGTAATGCTAAACTCAAAAAGAAAAGAAAACTTATGTGTCATACACATTACCCCTTATCACTGGTGTTTAAAACATGGATTTTGATCTAGAAGTTGTACTAACTATCCTATCGAAAGATGGAAGTGAGAGCCATCATGATATGCATTATTCCCACTATATCTAGATTCTCTGAGAAAAACTATACTAAAACTATTAATTTTAGTCTAAACTATAGCTGACAAAACTATAATTGAACTTACCTTTTTGTCTGTTTGTAGAAAATTTGGTTTTTTTCTATTTAGATAGGAGTGATAAAAGTGGACACTAGTAGCATAGACAATATTATCTAATTTTGGTGTTATTTTCTAGGGCCAAATTTGGTGATTATTCTAATATTCTCATTATCTTCTTGGTCTGTTCTGACTATTATGATGTCTAGTTGTTGTTATAGGTGTACTAAATGCTAGATTTTTGATTGTTAAGAGCTCTAATCTCTGTGATAAAACCATTATATATTTCCCCCTATTTTTAGGGTAGGAATTAAGACCCTAAAATGACTTCCCTTAGAATAAAGAGCCCTGCAAGTGTGTTATGCTACAAAGATACATGATATAGTAATGATAATTGACAAGATATCTCAAGATATAGAATGATTTTGTATTGAGAGATTGTTAGATAAATAGGGGTATGTCTAGATGGATATAACAATGTAAAAATATGTTAAATTTATTGAACTATAAATGAAGGTTTGGTTATTTATTATTTTTTAGTTAGAGGGATGGAGCATGATGTCCATCATGGCATCCAAAAAAGCAAGATAAATGCATGATGTGAATCATGGCATTGTAATTGATAAGAAGAAAACAAGAAATAACATCAGAAGGAAATAAGAAAGAATCATACAAGGGTTGCCAAGGGGCCAAGAAAACAAGGGACATGGGCACATGTCACTCAAACTGAAAAACAAGCATACAAGGCATGTTTAAATGCTACATACACATACAATTGAAACAAGCAAAATTGGTGTGGAAGCCACAATCATATAAATGAGTATAGGTAAAGGACATTGGAAAATGTCCTAAGGCACACACATGAATATAATCAAATGACATTGGAAAATGTCCTAAGGTACATACAAGAGACATATAGGAATTGAGAAATGTAAACAATATAATTACTCTAAGTAAGAAAAAAACATGTAAGGAAATGTAAATACAATCACATCTAACTAATCAAAGTAAGAGGGAAAGTATGAAAGACATGTTAGTATAAGATTAGGTATATGATAAAAAATACACAAGTGATATATAATAGTGAGTGTCGATAGAGTAATCTATGTAAGCGAGTAATTAATGTACATCAATATGATAACTAGAGTGTGTGGTGTAGGAATGAAATAACTTGGATGGTGTAGTCATATAAAATATACCCCCAGTAGTTATGTATATCGATGTGTGTCTCAATGTATAAGTAGGATTCCCCCTCAATGGGTAGAGTGAAACAATCAAAGAGCTGGATGTCACTGCACAAACTCAAAAGAAGATCAAGTGAAGCATGGCAATGTAGATAAATAGATAAACAATAGCATAGTACAGTAGATGTAAGTCTAGCATGATAGTATAAATTTAAATCATGGATGATGCATACAATTGAAATATTTTTGGTGTTTTTGAGTTGTATTTGTATGTTTTTGTATTTTGAAATTTTGTATTATTTTTGAATTTTTGAAACTTTTGATCTATGTACAATAAATCAAAAGAAGATTATGTACAAGAAATCAAAAATGTCTATGTACAATCAAGAATAGGAGGTTATGTATAGGTAGTACTGGGAAAGGATGATACTAATTGATGAGTCTCATGGGAGACTTCCTATCATGGTGTCCTATATTAAGGAGAGGTATAATGCATGATCATGAAGTATGATGGAAATGCTAAGACTGTGGCTCTTAAATCTATATATGATATAAATACTCAAAAAATTTCTGAAGTAAAAACTAAGTGTGGGTTCACCCTATAAATATAATAAGTGGTTACAACTATAGGTCTCTTAGGGACCCATGTAGTGGTAGGATAAGTCCTCTAAACATGTGCTTTGTGAGTAGATGTATGAGATCTCAATGATACTGCCCTGGGTGTGAACATTGTAGCTGGAAGATATTTAAAATCTTGAAGCTATGGAGGTGTATGAAATCTCTATGCTAGTGATGGATGCCTCAGCTATGTCTAAATAAGAACTAGAGGAGGAACTATAACTGGTGGGGAAATTGGAAATGGAGGCTAAACTAAAACTATTGATTGTACTGTAAAAGATGGCTCTAAAGTGGGGAGTGGTAACTCATATGGAACTCTACAAACTGTAATAACTTAATTAGTGTGAATTAATTTCATGCATCTATGAATTATATAAGGTACTTCTTGACAAAATTTAATAACTTAATTAGTGTGAATCAATTTCATGCATGTATGACTATATAAGGTAATTTTTAAAGTTTATAGATCCGTGGTCAACCAAATAACATATCAAAAACTCCTACACTGAGAACTATAGTGAATGATGTGGCTATGTGTGTTGGGCCAACCTGTAAAGGAAGTATGATCTCACCCAATGAACTTTGTATTTTACCACTAAATCCACTAATAACTATGTCTATCAGGTGTAATATCATACTCTAAATATCCTAAATGTTATAATAGTTTCATAATGCACATGTTCACATTGGATCCATTATCTATGAAAATACTATGAATAGGATGATTTTGAATGTAAGCTCTAATAAAGAGTACATGATAATTCATATCATCCTTAAGGATCTCCTGCTCTGAGAAGGAGATGGAAGGTTTAATTGGAACTCTAGAATTATATACACCAATCATGTTACTCAAAGGATGTGTCTCAATTGAAGGTGCCCTGTATGTATCTAATGGGGGATGTGCAATAAATACATAGTGAACCCCTGATGTGTTCCCTGTTTCATATTTAGAATGTTGTGGAAAAGGATATAAAAAGATTTTCAAAGCTTTATCTTGTGTTTTCTTCTCCTAAGGAGGCTCAACTAAAGTTCCATGATCAATATGATTGCCATCTATCAAGTCTTGTATATTGTGTCTCAAACTAATGCATCTATTTGTTGAATGGCTTGGTACCCTATAAAACTTTCAAAATGGATGCTGTTCATATCCATGTAGAAGAGGCTTTATTGGGTCAACCTACTGAATAGGAGGGATAGATATGATGTTACATTCTAATAGCTATTATAAAACTCTAGCTAGAGAAATTGGTAGATTGATAAAGGTACGCATAGGAGGTGCTGATAAAACCACTCACTGAGGGGGTTCTAAAGCCACATTAACTATAGGTTGATTTTGATTCTTTTAATCATTAACCTTTACTTTTTATGGGACTTTGTTGTTACTCTTGTTTATTGTGTTTGAGATACTTTTTTACTTAAGTCCTCCCATTGAAATTAACTTGAATTCTCTTTCCTTTATCATGTAACATACTTCAGTGAAGGAAGAGAATATTTTAAACATAATTGATTCATACAAAGCTGGTAGAAGACTCTGTTTGAAGAGATCCTATAATTCTTGATTAGCCATGGGGCTAGTCATCTTAGCCAATATAGTCTTATATCAGAGAACATAATCTATGAGATGCTCATTTGACTTTTTTTTCTATTGTGAAACTTGAGCATATGAAACTTTATCACCAATGTTAATGTTGAAATGAGCTAAGAACATGTTGACTAAAGGATTGAATGCATTGATCGACTAATTCAATAGACTATAGAACTATTTTAAGGTATAATCCTTTAGTCTCTGTGGAAATCATTTGGTAAGTAGCTAGTCATTTGGTACATAGTCCAAGCATGCTACGTGAAATGCTCTTAAATGTGTCTCTAGATCACCCTTGCCATCATATAGAGTAATCTTGGGTTGAACAAATCCTTGTGGTAAAGGTGTAGAAGCAATGTGACATGCCAATGGTGTATGTATTAGAGCAAAAGAGTCCAAATCTTTCATAGGTCTAGAGGTACCTTGCTCAAGATGTAACAACTTGGATTGAAAATATTTTATCTTTTGAATAAGGTCTACCACATTAGGAGAGAAAAATGTACTAGTTGTAGCTGGTGGCATAGAGAGAGGTTAGGATGTTATAGAGGGTTATTGAGACATAGTTACAACTGTAGTGTGATATATAATTAGTTTCTCTATGGTTTAATAAGATTGACCATTGTTCTCTCTTTTTGTTCTTGTAGTATTTTATGCATGTCATCTTGTATGTTAGGGTGTTTAGTTAAAAGTTCTTGAAGTTGCCTTTTATCAGTTTCATCAAAACTGATATATTGGGCCATTGGGAAAGTAGGAAAACAAGTTGAAATTCTATTGATTTTTTTTAAAAAAATTGTAATATACAAAGCACGATATAAAAAGTATCGAATATAGGAAATGTAAAGTCATAGCAATAGTTAACTAGAAATTGCATAAAAAGGATGCGAAGCTCACAAACATGTATGGTGATACCTCAATAAGTAAATAGGAACTAGTAAATGTGGCTAGGGTTTTGAAAAAATGATTATTTGAGTAATTTACTATGAAAATTTGAAATTGAAAGTGAATTTTTGAGTTATATATGCAAGTAGAAAATCATAATTTTATTGGAAAATATGTGATTTAATGGGACCTAGTAGATGTAACTAGGGTTTTGAAAAATAAATGTTTATGAAAATTACTATTGAATTTTGAAATTTGGATCTTGGAATATAATGAAAATGGCAAAAAGAGAGAAGGAAGGTGCATGGGGGAGGGAGGGCGCGAAGGGGGAGAGCGCAGGTCGCAGCTACAGGGCGGTGTTGGGAGTGTAATAGTTGGCCCAAGGAGTGCAGTAGTTGGCCCAAGGAGTGCAACAGTTGGCCTAGAGCCTGAGGAGTGCTTGAATGGTTTTCCCCCCAATGTTTCCAAGTCCATGTGATGCTTGTTGTTTCAAAAATCAGCCCAACTCATTTTTTTTGGAACAACCCCCTACAAAACTTGTCTGTTTCAACCTTTGTCTCTCTAAGTCCATTTTTCGAGACGGGTTTTTCTCGTTCTTATATTCGCTAAACTGACACCATTCCAATTTCATAATGTCTTTTCACTATCTTTTCCCCAAAACGTGAAAATTTTTATGATCTTGATGCGACCAGGGGACCAACTTTATCTTTTTTAGGAGTTAGCCTTTTTTTTCTCTTTTCGTGCACGGGTGGCAATTTTTACCGCCCCTGCATGTTTCCTTCATGCATGCAGGAGCGGCAAAATCTACCACCCCTACATTTTTATCACTTACATGCAGGAGCAAAATTTTTTTCCACCCCTACATGTCCCTTCAATTTTTTAGTGTAAGGGCGGCACATTTTGCCACCCCTGCACTGCCTTGATTTTTGTGTGTGACATTTATTACCATGTGCATTGAGTGGTTGGGGTTGATTTTCACCCCATTTAATCTGATTTTCACCCCATTTGGGTTCATTCCTTCCTCTCCTCCTCTTGCCTTCTACCTCTAGATGATCCAGCAAGCGGGGAAAAGTGCGCCTCGATGGATTTGAGCTTGCAATGCATGTTATTTTCTAGGTAGGTCTTATTTTTGTGCTTTGTTCTTTCGTTCTTCCCTTGCTTTTATTATTTTATTTTTTAGTTGTTATTTTTTCTAGTTTTTGTGTTTCTCTTGTTTATTTCTTTCCCCCCTTCCCTTCTTCTTCCCATCGAGCTCTCTTCCTCCCCTGTCAGCCTTTCACCATTCCCTTCATGCTAGGGTGGCATTTTTCGCTGCCCTCCCTTCTCTCCCATGAACTCCCTGAGGTTTCCACATGCTGGTGTGGAAATTTGTAGTCCTAACTGTGCACTTCCCCACCTACATCCTTGGTGAATTTTGCCACTAATATAGGTTTGCACCACTTAGTTACCTCAGTGGAAAAATTTACTGTCGATGCAGGTCTCAAGTGCAAGGGCGGCAAATTTTTCTGCCCTTACACTTTCCTATGCGACATGCACGGGTGGTAATTTTTGCTGCTCGAACCCTTTTTTTTCTTCCTCTTGCATGTACGGGTGGTGAAATTTTCCACTCGTACATTTTTTTCCTCTTACATGCACAGGGGGTGAAATTTGCCGCCCGTACATGCAAGCCATCCCACATGTTAGGGTGACAAATTTTTTGCCCTTGCATTTTTCCTCTGAATTCTCTAACTCTAGAGAGATTTTCATCCCTCTTATTTTTCACCTCCTCCCCATTTTCCTCTCATTTTCCAACCCACTTTCTGACCTGACCTTGTCAAGTGCCCTTCCTTGGTCATGATCATCCAACGTGCAAGTTCCCCAATTTGTCTATTGTTCCCTAATTGCACGATCATGATTATCATTGTAGTACCCCCTGAAGATTCTCATTCATTGACACCCACTCAATCAAGGCTCATTCTAATGATTGAAGCTTCTCTCAAAAAGTCAAAGGCCATGAAGTACCAGTACCAAGGCATTTTCCTGATCACCTTAGTCACTTCTAATGTCAATGACATTAGAGACACAGAGCTCAGCCACGTGGATATGGCTGAGTTTGTAAGCATAACCAAGGTGACGAACATGAGCTCAAAAATGAAAAGGATAATCAAAAGCAACATTCATCTAGTTACCTCTTTCCCAATAGCGGCATATCATACAGAGTTCATCCTCTAGTGCACCTACTTCTACAACAGAGAGACTAGGTCAGTGTCGGATGCTAGCGGTAACATGATAATTTAGCTAGACCTCAAATTTATTGATAAAGTCTTTAGGTGACCTCTTACTACTGAAGTGTTGAGAATCAACTTCATTGAGGCATAGAAGGAGTATGATAAGGATCCCTAGAGGGCAAAGAAGGTGATGAATAATAGGTGGCTTAAGACCCCCAGAACCAACTTGTCTAGATGGCCACATAATATTTTGAGGAGTGATTTCATTGAAGAAGTTGGTGAATTGATTACTCTTCTCAGTAGGGTACGAGGCTTGCCATCCTCTTCCCAATTCCATGAATGGGTGTATCCCTTCATCAAGATAATTCTACAAGGGAAACAACTCATCTTTTGAGGTGAGCAGATCAGCAACACTCTTCATAAGCAACTGATGAAAGTGTCTACTACTTCAAATTTCTATATGACTTCGTACTTAGTATACATCGTGGCTTCCATGCTAACCTTTCCAAGTTTGAAAACAAAAGGGGATAGAAAAACCACCCCTATTTATTCATATTACCCTCAGTTAACACTATAAGGATCAATCCATCATTTTAGGAGGGTAAATGACGCCTTCTTTATGGTATTTTTTTGCCTTTTCGATCCTCAGCTAGAACAAAAAAGAGTATCAAATGAAGCCTAGATGGTCATCAATGATTTTGGCTGCATGTTTTTACAATTCCCCTCCTTTTGCTATGTACGAGTCAAATTTTTCTAAAGCTATCCATACATGCTCCCCAAATTTCCTTCTAACAAGTTAGTCCTAATGGAGCTGTGTAGACAAATTATTGTCGTAGACACTAGGTAAATGGAACTAAAAAAGCCAGGCTTCAGGTTTCCAATTGAAATTGGTAGATACTCAGTTTTGACTGCAACCAAAGCAAAGGTAATGGAGATAGAAATGCAACTGGTTACTATGAAGCAGTTCAAGAGAAGAGATAATTTTGACTACAGGGGCGTCAAAGATATGATCAGAAGAAAGACCTAGTTTCATGAGCCCATAATTGCAGACATCTAGGTGGACTTGAGAATAATTGAAGAAATCAAAAGGATGGACTATAATAGGCTGACTCTGGATCAGATTGAATATCTGGGGCTTGCAGATATTCCCCCTAGTCTGGTTGATGATAAAAATGTAATCAACAACAGATACCTGGCTTTGAAGGTTGCTCACTCTCCTCTTCCTCTAATTCAGTGGTCCCAAAAAGAATTGACTTCTATAAGGAAGAGATTCAAACCAATATTGGCTAACACCAATGATTGGTTAGTAGCCAAAGGGATCACGTTGAAGGAGTTCATTACAGGATTAGAGGCTGAATTTCAAACAGAAACAAAGAAGGCAGAGAATAGGACTAAGAATAAAGGTGATGTTCCTTCTCTGTTTAGGCCTCACAAGCCTAGAATCATCTTTGTGTCCAAGAAATTGAAGGTTGCTGAGGAGCCAAAATCAATGACTAAGGGGGTTGAAGAATAAAGCACCAAGAAATAGGCAGTGCAATAGATGGAGACAGATGACAGGCCTTTAGAGCAGTAGAGAACTGAGCCTCTATCTTTCTAGGAAGGGGTACAACCACTTGTAGGCATCTCTTCTTCACCACCTCAATCCCATGTGGCATCTCCTTCACCTCTTTCTCCCATCAGTGTTCCTTCTTTTGGAGCCACCTCTCCTTCCAAATTTATGTTTGGTAATCCTCAAGGCACTTTTGGAGATGTCCTTCACTCCTCAGGTTCCATCCCTAGTCTCTCTTCTCCTTCTTTCAATATAGAAAAAAGCTATACCATTGATCAATCAGCGGTCGACATAGTTTCACTTGTTACTCCCACTACGCCTGCTGTTCCCACTAGTAGTGCAGATGTTACCCCAGTGACACTAGCTATAGGAACTATTGCCACACTAGGTACTTCTGCTCTCCCTCCTTGGTTATCAGCTTTCACACCCAAAAGAAAGAAGCTATCCATCTTTGTAGATGACTTTGATTTTAGCAAGATAGTGCCAATGAAAGCTAAGGCCCCTAAAAGATCAAAGATTCTTTTGAAATTGGTTGAGGAAAAGGGGCACAAATTTCTAGAGATAGCCAAACCTCCATAGGATGCAACCCTTGAGGGTTTTGACATGAGTAGCTATTCCATTTCTCATGTTGAGTTAGGGAAAGTTACTCACGAGGGTGCCAAGAGCAACTTACAGTCTGTAATAGACATCATGGTCCAAAAATTTGACAGAGAAAAGGAGATGAAAGATTACTACAAGG
Organism: Torreya grandis; assembly: GCA_037957365.1. NCBI lineage: Eukaryota > Viridiplantae > Streptophyta > Pinopsida > Cupressales > Taxaceae > Torreya > Torreya grandis. Next base: position 1,142,983 of record JARHVA010005072.1, read on the forward strand.
CAAAGGCAGAGCAATTGACCATAGTAGTCAAGAAATTCACTCTTGCTCCTGAAGCAACAATTCTAGAAGCCTTTTAATAGACGACCCTATTATCTAGAAAGTAGAGAAAACCTATATGAAAGGGAAAGTGCTAGAGGATTATATTGAAAAGATACACACTCAGGGAATTTCCTTGCTTACAGAGGTTGCTGAGAAGACAGACAAGATGAAGAAGGTGAGGACAAATTTGGAGGACCTCATCTCTCTTATTTCTAAAGATATTGACAGTACAGATAAATATCTTAGCAAGTAGATAGAGATGAAGGATCTGAAGAAATGCACCTTGATATCCATTAGTGTCATTGCCAATAAAGATTCCTATGTTGAAATCAAGGAATCACTGATATATAGGATTCAGGTACTCAAGGCGCTGATCAGAGATCTCAAGTCTTCCAAAGATGCTAGCAAGAAAAGTGACATAGGCCTATTGAACAGACTAGAAGAATTGCCTTGCGACCTCACCTCCAGAGATAATCAATTTCTCTCAGCAAAAGGGATGATTCAAGAATTTAAAGGTATGGTCTAGAGGAATTTTGAAGAGAAAGCATTTTCAATGACTTTTGTGGATAACATCTTAGATACTCAGTTAACTCTGGATAATCTAAGATCTAGGTTAACTAGTCATGCCAAGGCAATCACAACATTGAAAGATGCTACAATCAGGGCCAAAGTGATCTTCAAAAACACCATTGTGCCAGACAGTATAAGAATTTAGGCATTTATCACCATGTATGATGATCATCTGAAGAAGTTTGGCAGCAAGAGTTAAACCATTTCTCTTTTCTCTCTTCTTCCTCTCTTCTCATGCACTTTTGTCATGTAAAAGTGCATGTAATTTTGTAATATGTAATTACATGTAAAAAATCTAGAAAAATATCTCAAAGTCAAAGATGACTCATCTTTGACTAGATATTTTAATATTTAAATCCTTTTTATTTTTGAATGTTTTTCCCTATATATAGAGGGAGCCTCTTTTGTAAAAGTATCTCTAGATAATTGAGAGTAAAAACTTTGCTGAAATTGAGACACTTCTTGAGACTTTGTGCTCAACTTGTAAATCATATTTTATCGAATGAATGAGAAATAAGTTTATTTTAGACTTTGTGTTGAAGTAATTTGTGTTATTTAGGAAATAGTTCTTATGTCCTCTTTCCTGATAATCTCTTATCTATTCGATTTAATAAGCAAAGTGTGTGTGTTGACATTATCTGAAGACGTTTCTAAAATATAAAAGAAAGACTTTGAGCTACTTTTATCTTGGTGATCCTTTTATCCATTGTATTTTTAGGCAAAGACTTTGTGCTTTGTTTCACTCTACTTTTATGCGTGTTCTAAATCAGTGAAGGAGTAAATGAAAGACTTTGTGCTTACGTGGGTTTCCTTGTGGACTTTGTTACCTACTTTAGGGAATTTTTCGCTCTTTGTTAGATATCATTCTTGAAACAAGAGGAATGCTTTCAGCCATCGACCGGGATTTCTCTCTCTTGTTCCTTGGATATCATCTCTAAAAAAAGAGAGATGGATGGTGTTATACTACCCTAAGTATTATTTTTTGCTTACTTATATATACATATAACATATAAATATTCATAGAGAACCTCCCCTTGATGAGAGGAGAGATTTATCTCATTAAGATGTGGTAAACCTACACTTTTTGTGGCATAAATCTCCTTGTACTGTGGTTAATATACCCATTTTGTCATCAGTTAGTTGACGACAAAATATTCACCCAACAGCTTTTGGCAACTCCGTTGGGGATCGAATGTGCATTTTGAAGCCTCAAGCTTTAACTTGAAGTAGTTTCAGTTCCTTTTTCATTTAACACTCTGGTAGATCCACCATACACACGAGGCTAGAGAGCTTAGGGTATTGTTTATCTTATATTCGAGCTAGTGCAACAAACTAATTTTGAGATTTTTCCTTCATCATCTCATCTTCAGCGAACTAGGAGCTTCCCTCCTACCAACGCTAAATCTCCAATACTTGGTGAAACTTCTAGCCTCAATACTGGTAAGGCTTTTTCTTCATCAACTCCACCAAGATTTATTATCCTGCCATTTAATCATCCTATCATAATGGCTCAAGGTCCATGGGGCAATTATTTTGGTCCTCTTAATTTGACCCCACCCTTGCATGAACTACCTCGTAGTTCTAAGAAATTTTTTTCTAAGTTTTTTGGTGATGGGAAGGTTCATCTCGATGAGCATATTTCCACCTTCTCTATAGCATGTGGCGTAATTGGTGTGGAATTCAAAGATGTAGTAGTGAGACTTTTTGTAGAACTCTACAAGGCACTACCGCAGATTGGTTTTACTACCTTCAGGCTTGAACTATAACTGATTGGAATATGCTAAAGTTCAAATTTGAAGCTAGATTTAAACCTGCTAAAGATGTGCATGCCTTGTTAGCATAGCTTACACAGATGAAAAAGGAATCCTAGGAACCCATGAGGGATTTCATAGCCAAATTTAATAAGTTAAGGAACTGGATTCCAACCGTTGCTTAACCCACACCAGAGAATCTCAAGTGCTTTTTTATCAACCCGCAACTTTTTGAAGTAAGTTTTCTATTGAGGCGAGCTGGCCCTATGGATTTTGCATTGGCTCAAAATTTGGATACTGAGATTGAGGATGATCTTATCCTAGCAAATAAGATCAGAAAAGACTCCAGTAAAAATAGATTCTCTTCATCTGTTGAAAGCTCATCTACAAGTACTATAGATCCTATGGTGCAAAAATTAACAAATGAACTGATAGCTTTGAAGAGACAAATGGCCCAAGGTATGTCTATTCCCACCTATCAAGATATGCCAAGAAGAACATTCTAGAATCAATAATATTAGGGTAATGCTACTCGAAACCAAGGGTAACCCAATCACCTGCCTCCCTCAAGGGAAACTGGCCATTGAAGTAGTACCTGCCAATTCAGTGGTCGATTACCTAGAGGCTGAACGTGACTTTTTTCTTCAACCTGAGTTGGACCAACAAGATGATGCTAATCTCTTCGAAGAGTAGGAAGAAGAATTAGCTAATGAATCCAATATTAGTTTCCTAGATTACTAGGATGAAGCTGGAAGTAAAGGAGAAGGGTTGGATGGATCTTATGCTATTTTTACTAGATCTCAAAACCAATCAGCTCCACACGCTGACAAAGGAAAAGCAGAAGAAGAACCTCAGCTGGTGGTCTCCATCGCTAAATGAGGGACTCCATTACCTCCCTAATCAAAAGATCAGGTAACTCAAAAAAAAGTAAGTACCTCTAACCACCCCATATCTTCCACCTCTGTTGCTCAGACCAGTGCCACACCCACTAAAGACCCAGATGATGGACCCTCTTCCTCTGTCTTAAATTCTTTTCAATTATTTGATATATTGATCATGCTAGAAAGACTAAGATTCAGATGATAGAGATTGAGTATTTGAGAGCCAATCCTGAATAGTTTGATAGGTTGGAAGAATATGTGAAAAATAAAGCCATCTCTATAGGACAAGATTCTTCAAAGGTCACTCATGATCCCCCCAAGGATAAATTCACCCAAAATAATCTTGTCGTGACTCCTCCTATTGCTCATGGGAAAATAGAACTTTTTTATGTTTCCTTGCTAATAAATGGTTACAAATTGAGTAATTGCATAATAGACTCTGGATCTTTTGATAATGTTATGCCTGCTAAGGTGGCAGATTCCCTTGGTCTAACTTTGACCAAAACTTTTAGGAGATGTTTTTCTATGGAAAAAAAGCAAGTCCCACTCCTTGGTCAAATAAAAGATGCCCAATTTGCATTCGTAGCTTTTCCAGAAAAGAGGATAAAAATGATGGTTCTAGTGGCCAATGTTCTAGCCTCTTATGACATCTTTCTTGGGCAGAATTTTTGCAAGGATGTTGGGGGTGAGCTAAGCATAGACTTGTCAGAGGTGAGGATCCAAATTCAAGGTGTTATGAAGAAATTTATTTCTAAAAAAGAGGCAAGATATGTGGTCAACCAATCATCAGCACCAGAAGCTCAAATTTTATTTGAGTCTTCTAGCATGAGCAACTACTTCCTATCTACGGATGAAGTCCATGAGGCATCTGATGAAAATATTATAGGTAATAACTTGGAAATGTGTTCTTCCACTGACAAAGTAGGAGAATCAGTAGAGCCAAATGAACGCATGGTAATACCTCTCCATCCAAATGAAGAAGTCTTCAAAGAAAAAGTTATGTCTAGTTAGGTATGGATCTTAGAATTTGATGGCAACTACTCCTCTACCAGTTTAGGAGCTAGAGTTGTGTTGGTATCTCTTTAAAGAGATATTATTCCTTTATCCTACAAGTTGTAGTTTAACAACACCAACAACACAGTTGAGTATGAATCCCTATTACTTGGATTATAGGCGGCTAGAGAAAAAGGCATTAAACTCCTCCATGCTAAAGGGGATGCCAAATTGGTGGTTTTCGAGGTAAGAAACCTCTATCAAACCAAGAATGAAAGATTATGACACTACCACAATCTTGTCTAGGATCAAATTGAATATTTTGATGCTTTTAGCATCTCTACCATTTTGAGAGAATTTGATGACCGAGTGGATGCATTGGCTATTTCTGCGACTCTCTTGGTTCCCCACCTAGATTTAAAGGAGACAAGTACACTATTGAATTGATCTTTCATCCAAGTGTACCTGATAATGCCAGCCATTGGCAAGTATTCAATAGTGACAATCAAATTATTGCCTTCTTGAAGCAAAAGGATAGCTTCGAACAACTACATTTTAAAGGTAGTGAACTTCATGAATGTGGGACAACTTTTGAATCGAATGCAGACACGGGTGAGGATTTCTTGCAGCTTAAAGGGAATAATATTCTCAAAGGCCTCATTTATCTAGAGAAATTGTTTGATAACCATGACAGGTTCATCAAACAATAGCAAACAGATTCAAACTCCTCCCAAGATTTTGATCAAGTAAACATGGGAACCAAGGGAGATCCTAAGATGATGAACATTGGGAAATGTTATACTCTCAAGGAGAGATTCAAGCTTGCTAACCTACTCCACCAATATATAGATGTCTTAGCATATTCCTATGATGACCTGAAATCACTCAAGCCTGATGACATTTGCCATGACATTCCTCTTAAAGCTAACTCAGTACCTTACAAGCAAAAATCCAGGCAATATAATCCAAAAATATCAGGTACCATTTTATCTGAGATACAAAAAATGCTTGATGCTTGGATAATTTTCCCAATTCATCACTCCATATGGATTGCCAACATAGTGCCTGTCAGAAAGAAGAATGGTGAAATTCAAATCTGCGTAGATTTTAGAAACTTAAATCAGTTATCTTTAAAAGATAACTACCCTCTTCCTATCATGGATTGAGTTCTGTAGATGGTAATAGGTTCATAGACGTTATCAATGTTGGATGGTTTCTCAGGGTATAATCAGGTTAAAGTTGAAAAAGTAGATTAGCATAAGACTGCCTTCACCACACCTTGGGGCACCTTCGCCTATCAAAGAATGCCTTTCAGTATGATAAATGTAGGTGCCACATTTCAAAGAGCGATGGACCTTGCTTTCAAAGATGAAATGGGTAAGTTCATTGTAGTATACCTAGATGATTTGATTGTATTTTCAAAGCATCATTCTGACCATGTCCACCATTTACAAAGAATACTGGAATGCTGTCGTCAGAATAGTATTTCTCTAAATCCCAAAAAATATATCTTTGGGGTGATACAAGGGAAAATTATTGGACACATTGTGTCTTCAAAAGGTATTAAAATTGACTCAGAAAGAGTCAAGTCCATCCAAGAACTTACTCTGCCTACTAGTAAAACTACGGTTCACTCTTTCTTTGAAAAGGTGAATTTTCTTCAAAGGTTCATCCTTGAGTTCACTGAGAAAACTCACCATATTTTCAACATGATGAAAGGCAATGCTACCTTCAAGTGGATTGTAGAGGGAAAATTAGCATTCAAAGACATCAAAGAAGTAATAGCTCGTGCACCAATTCTGGTTTATCTGAACTACACCAAAAACTTCAAAATATATAGTTATGCTTTTGAACATACACTTTCAACTATTTTAGTTCAACAGAACTAAGAAGGCATATAATCTCCTATTTCCTTCATGAGTTGTCCACTCAAGGCTCATGATCTAAAAAATTCCAACATGGAGAAGCAACATATGTAGTGGTCAAAGTAGTTAAACATTTCAGGTTTTATATCTTGAACTCACACACTGAGGTTTTGGTACCTGATACAATAGTGAAGTCCATTTTGACTCAACAAGAGTTTGGTACGAAGAGGGGTAATTAGATCACCAAGATTCAGGAGTTTGATCTAGACATCAAACCCACCAAACTTATGTGGGGAAAGGGTCTTTTTCAGTTGATTGCCAACAACATTCCCAATAAAGTGAAAAATGAAGAAATGGAGATTGAAGACATGCCTACGGTCCTCTTTGTTACCACTACTGATGACTGGTATTTGGACATTGCTCATTTTTTGACCTATGGTGAGTGTCCCACCCATCTCTCCTATAAGGAAAAATAGAATTTTAAACTAAAGGCTGCTAGCTATGTTTTGTGGGATAATGGTCTGTACAAAAGGAACTTGGATGGGGCATTTCTTCATTATGTCGATAAGGTACAACAAGATAAACTCTTAGAGTCTTTCCATAATTTGGCCTGTGGAGGACATTTTTTTGCACTAGTGACAATGCACAAAATTTTGTGAGTGAGGTACTATTGGCCTACGTTGTTTCAAGATGCCTATAAATGGGTGCGTAGATGCGAATTGTGTCAACAGTTCGTTAGGAAGCCTAAACTAGCTGCATTACCCCTCAAGCCAGTAATAATTGAAGAACCTTTTCAATAGTTGGGTATTGAATTCATTGGTGCAGTTAACCCATCTTCAAGTGCCAGACATGATTATGTCCTCACGGCAACTAATTACTTTACCAAATTGGTGGAAGCCATTCCAACCAAGCACGCTACTTTTGAAGTGGTGTGCCATTTTCTTAAGGAAAATATCATCTCCCAGTTTGGGGTTCCACTCAAAATTTTAACAGATAATGCAACTTATTTTTCTTCACATGAAATTACTCAATTCTGATTTTATTGTGGAATTAACCTATCCCACACTTCAGATTATTTTCCACAAGGAAATGGCCAAGTAGAATCGAGCAATAAGAACCTGGTCACTATTATCAAGAAATTGGTAGATGATAATCAAAGAACTTGGCACAAAGCACTATTTGATGCTTTATGGGCAGATAGGATTACACCCAAGAGGGCCATAGGTATGTTGCCTTTCCAACTTCTGTATGGCTTAAATGTGAAGATATCGATCCCTTTAGAACTACCAGTGCTCAAATTATTCAAAGAAGTCAAAGATTCAACCTTTGAAAATTTGATCGACAAAAGGACCATGTGTCTAACCGAATTGAATGAGCAGTGAATCATGGTGGTGGACCAGATTACGTCACATCAAAATTAGGTGAAGAAACTTTTTGACAAAAGAGCTAAGGTTTGTGATTTTCAAATTAGAGATCAAGTCTTGTTGTGGACAAGAGGCGAGAACCAAAAGGGATGCATGACAAATTTGACTCTTTATGGAGAGGTCCCATTTACCATTCGACAACTCTGTGGTGAGAATAGCTTCTTACCAGAGTATTAGGATGGAATACCATTTTCACTACCCCACAGTGGGCAGCATCTAAAGCTTTTCAATCTTTGAAAAATTAGATGAATCCACTTGTATATTTGTATAGTTTTGTTTGTTTTATTTCATTTTTAGCATGACTCCATAGCCCAATGGCTTAGGTGAAGGCACTTAGAGACTGGTTTCTACTCCCGTTGATCGATTTGATCAATAGAAGTTCCCCAACAGGAGCCAGCTGATATTTCAAAAATTAGCCTAGCTCATTTTTTTGGAATAACCCCTTGTGAAACTTGTCCATTTCACCCTTTGTCTCTCTAAGTCCATTTTTCGAGACATATTTTTCTCATTCTATTATTCACTTAACTGACACCATTCAATGTTCATAACGTCTTTCGCTACGTTTTCCATAAAACATGAAAATTGTTATGATCTCGATGCGAACAGGCGACCAAATTTATCTTTTTTAGGAGTTAGCCTTTTTTTTTTCTATTTTCGTGCATGGGCGGCAATTTTTGCCACCCCTTCATGTTTCCTTCATGCATGTAGGAGTGGCAAAATCTATTGCCCTTGCATTTTTCTCACTTACATGTAGGAGCAGCAAATTTTTCCACCCTTATATGTCCCTTCAATTTTTTAGTGTAAGGGCGACAAATTTTGCCGCCCCTGTACTGCCTCAATTTTTATGCATGACATTTATTACAGTGTGTGTCAAGTGGTTGGTGTCAATTTTCACCCCATTTGGGTTCATTCCTTCCTCTCCTCCTCCTGCCTTCTATCTCTGGTTGATCCAACAAGCAAGAAAAGTGCGTCTCGATGGATTTGAGCTTATGGCACGTGTTATTTTCAAGGTAGGTCTTGTTTTTACACTTTGTTCTTTCATTCTTTCCTTGCGTTTGTTCTTTTCTTTGTCAGTTGTTATTTTTGCTAGTTTTTGTGTTTTTCTTGTTTATTTCTTTCCCCCCTTCCCTTCCTCTTCCCACTGAGCTCTCTTCCTCCCCTGTTAGCCTTTCACCATTCCCTTCATGCTAGGGCAGTGTTTTTCACCACCCTCCTTTCTCTCCCACGAACTCCCTAAGGTTTCCACATGCCAGGGCAGTAAATTTATGGCCCTAATAGTGTGCTTCCCCACTTGCATCAATGATGAATTTTCTCATTGATACAGGTTTGCACCACTTAGCTACCTCAATAGCAAAATTTACCACTGATGTAGGTCTCAAGTGCAAGGGCAACAAATTTTGTTGCCCTTACACTTTCCTACGTGACATGCACGGGTGGTGATTTTTGCTGCCCGTGCCATTTTTCTTCTTCCTCTTGCATATACGGGCAGTGAAATTTGCCACCCATACTTTTTTTTATCTTACATGCACAGGCGGTGAAATTTTCCACCTATACATGCAAGCCATTCCACATGCTAGGGCAGCAAATTTTGCCGCCCTTGCATTTTTCCTCCAAATTCTCTAACTCTGGAGAGATTTTCATCCCTCCCATTTTTTGCCTCTTCCCCATTTTCCTCTCATTTTTTGACCCAATTTCTAACCCAACCCTATCAAGTGCCCTTCCTTGGTCATGATCATCTAACGTGCAAGTTCCCCAATTTGCCCATTATTCCCTAATTGCATGATCATGATTATCATTGCAGTACCCTCTGAAGATTCTCATTTATTGACACCCACTCAATCAAGGCTCATTCCAATAACTGAAGCTTCTCTGAAGAAGTCAAAGGCCATGAAGTACCTGTAACCAAGGCATTTTCCTGATCACCTTGGTCACTTGTAATGTCGATGACATTAGAGACACAGAGATCGGCCACATGGATATGGCCGAGTTTGTAACTAGAACTAAGGTGATGAACCCGAGCTCAGAAATGAAAAGGATAATCAAAAGCAACATTCATCTAGTTACCTCTTTCCTAGTAGTGGCACATCATACAGAGTTTGTCCTCCAGTGCACCCAGTTCTACAACAGAGAGACCAAGTCAGTGTTGGACGCTAGCAGCAACATGATAGTTTGACTAGACCCCAAATTTATTGATAAAGTATTTAGATGCCCTTCTGCTATCGAAGTGATGAGAATCAACTTCATTGAGGCACAAAAGGAGTATGACAAGGATCCCAAGAGGGCAAAGAAGGTGATGAATAACAGGTGGCTTAAGACCCCCAGAACCAACTTGTCTAGATGGCTGAATTTTTTTTTGAGGAGTGATTTCATTGAAAAAGTTGGTGACTTGATCACTCTTCTCAGTAGGGTACAAGGCCTGCCATCCTCTTCCCAATTCCATGAATAGATGTATCTCTTCATCAAGATAATTCTACAAGGGATGCAAGTCATCTTTTGGGGTGAGCAGATCAGCAACGCTCTTCATGAGCAACTGATGAAAGTGTCTACTACTTTGAAGTTCTATATGACTTTGTAATTAGTATACATCACAGCTTCCATGTGAACCTTTCTAGGTTTGACAATAGAAGGGGATAGAAAAACCACCCCTGTTTATTCATATTACCCTCAGTTAACACTACAAGGATCAATATGTCATTTTAAGAGGGTAAATGATGCCTTCTTCATAATATTTTTGTGCCTTTTTGATCCTCAACTGGAACAGAGAAGAGTATCAGACAAAGCCTGGACGGTCGTCAATGATTTTGGTTGCATGTTTTTGCAATTTCCCTCCTTTTGCTATGTATGGGTCAGCTTTTTCCAAGGCTATCCATACATGCTCCCCAGATTTCCTTCTGACAAGTTAGTCCTAATGGAGCTATGTAGACCGATTGTTGTCATACACACTAGGCAAATGGAACTAAAAAAGTCAAGCTTCAGGTTCCCAATTGAAATTGGTAGATACTCAGTTTTAACTGCAACCAAAGCAAAAATAATGGAGATGGAAATGCAACTGGTTACTATGAAGCTGTTCAAGAGAAGAGACAATTTTGACTACAAGGGCATCAAAGATACGATCAGAAGAAAGACCCAGTTTCATGAGCCCATGATTGGAGACATCTGGGTGGACTTGAGAATAGCTAAAAAAATAAGAAGGATGGACTACAATAGGCTGATTCTAGATCAGATTGAATATCTGGGGCTTGGAGATATTCCTCCTAGTCTGGTTGATGATAAAAATGTAATCAATAGTAGATACCTGGCTGAGAAGGTCACTGACTCTCCTCTTCCTCTAATTCAGTGGTCCCAAAAAGAATTGACTTTTTTAAGGAAGAGATTCGAAGTAATATTGACTAACACCAATGATTGGTTAACAGCCAAAGGGATCACATTAAAGGAGTTCATTATAGGATTAGAGGCTGAATTCCAAGTAGAAACAAGGAATAAGGTAGAGAATAGGACTAAGAATAAAGGTGATGTTCCTTCTCTGTCTAGGCCTCACAAGCCTAGAATCATCTTTGTGTCCAATAAATCGAAGGTTTTTGAGGAGCTAGAATCAATGACTAAGGGGGTTGAAGAACAAAGCACCAAGGAACAGGTAACATAGCAGATGGAGATAGATGATAGGCATTCAGAGCAGTAGAGAAATAAGCCTCTATCTTCTCAAAAAGGGGCATAGCCACTTGCAGGCATCTCTTCTTCACCACCTCAATCTCCTGTGGCATCTCCTTCAGCTCTTTCTCCCATCAGTGTTCCTTCTTCTAGAGCTGCCTCTCCTTCCAGATTTATGTTTGGTGATCCTTAAAGAAATTTTGGAGATGTCCTTCACTCCTTAGGTTCCATCCCTAGTCTCTCTTCTCCTTCTTTCAATATAGGAGAAAGCTCTACCATTGATCAGTCAGTGGTTGACATAGTTTCACCTATTACTCCCACTACACCTGGTGTTCCCACTAGCAATGCAAATGTTACTCCAGTGACACCAGCTGCAGGAATTGTTGCCATAGTAGGTACTTCTACTCTCCCTCCTTGGTTATCATCTTTCACATCTAAAAGCAAGAAGCTAACCATCTCTGTAGATGACTTTGATTTCAGCAAGATAGTGCCAGTGAAAGCTAAGGCCCCTAAAATACCAAAGATCATTTCAAAATTGGTTAAGGAAAATGGGCAAAAATTTCTAGAGATAGCCAAACCTCCACAAGATGCAACCCTTGAGGGTTTTGACATGAGCATCTATTCCATTTCTCATGTTGAGTTAGGAAAAGTTACTCATGAGGGTGCCAAGAGCGACCTACAGTCTGCAATGGACATCATGGTCCAAGAATTTAACAAGGAAAAGGAGATGAAAGATTACTATAAGGCAAAGGTAGAGTAATTGACTACAGTAGTTAGGAAATTCACTCTTGCTCCTAAAGCAGTAACCCCAAAAGCCTTTTCCATAGATGACCCTATTATCCAGAAAGTAGAGAAAACCTATATGAAAGGGAAAGTGCTAGAGGATTATATTGAAAAGATGCACACTCAAGGAATTTCCTTGCTTACAGAGTTTGCTGAGAAGACAAACAAGATGAAGAAGGTGAGGACAGATTTAGAGGACCTCATCTCTCTTATTTCTCAAGATATTCACAGTACAGATAAATATCTTAGCAAGTGGATAGAGATGAAATATCTGAAGAAACACACCTTGATATCTATCGACATCATTTCCAACAAAGATTCTTATGTTGAAATCAAGGAATCACTGATATACAAGATTTAGGTACTCAAGGAGCTGAGCGGAGACCTCAAGTCTTCCAAAGATGCTAGCGAGAAAAGTGACACAGGCCTGTTGAATAGACTAGAAGAATTGCCTTGTAACCTCACCTCTAGAAATAATCAATTTCTCTCAGTAGAAGAGATGATTCAAGAATTTAAAAGTATGGTCCAGAGTTATTTCGAAGAGAAAGCATTTTCAATGACTTCTATGGATAACATCTTAGATACTCAGTTAAGTCTGGATAACCTAAGATCTAGGTTAACTAGTCATGCCAAGGCAATCAAAACATTGAAAGACGCTACAATCAGGGCCAGAGTGATCTTAAAGAACACCATTACACCAGACAGTATAGGAATTTAGGCATCTATTGCCATGTATGATGCTCATCTGAAGAAGTCTGGTGGCAAGAGTTGAACCATTTCTCCTTTCTCTCTTCTTCCTCTCCTCTCATGCACTTTTGTCATGTAAAAGTGCATGCAATTTTGTAATATGTAATTACATGTAAAAAATCTAGAAAAATATCTCAAAGTCAAAGATGACTCATCTTTGACTAGATATTTTAATATTTTAATATTTTTTATTTTTGAAGGTTTTTCCCTATATATAGAGGGAGCCTCTTTTGTAAAAGTATCTCTGGATAATTGAGAGCAAAAACTCTACTGAAATTGAGACACTTCTTGAGACATTGTGCTCAACTTGTAAATCATATTTTATCAAATGAATGAGAAACAGGTTTATTTTAGACTTTGTGTTGAAGTAATTTAGGAAATAGTTCTTATGTCCTCTGTCCTGATAATCTCTTATCTGTTCGATTTAATAATCAAAGTGTGTGTGTTGACATTATCTTAAGATGTTTCTAAAAGATAAAAGAAAGACTTTGAGCTACTTTTATCTTGGTGATCCTTTTATCCATTGTAGTTTTAGGCAAAGACTTTGTGTTTTGTTTCACTCTACTGTTATGGGTGTTTCAAATCAGTGAATGAGTCAACGGAAGACTTTGTGCTTACGCGGGTTTCCTTGTGGACTTTGTTACCTACTTCAAGGGATTTTATGCTCTGTGTTGGATACCATTCCTGAAAGAAGAGGAATGCTTTTAGCCATTGACCGAGATTTTTCTCTCTTGTTCATTGGACATCATCTCTAAAAAAAGAGAGATGGATGGTGTTATACTACCCTGAGTATTATTTTCTGCTTACTTATATATACATATAGCATATAAATATTCATAGGGAACCTCCCCTTGATGAGAGGAGATATTTGTCTCATTAATATGTGGTAAACCTACACTTTTTGTGGCATAAATCTCCTTGTACTGTGGTTGATATACCCATTTTGTCATCAGTTAGTTGATGACAAAATATTCACCCAACAATAGTTAGCCCAGAGCCTGAGGAGTGCTAGAATGGTTTTCCCCCCACTGTTTCTTGGTCCATGTGATGCTGAAGAGCCAACTAGCATGAGACTTCCCAAGGTCAATGGATGCCTGGAAAGATGCAAGGAGAGGCCCAAATTGGTCATACCTATGGACATGATTGCTGAGGATATTGAATATTATACAAATCATTCTTTGTATTGCAATTTTTTGGGGCTCAGGACTTCATTCCAGTTCTTGGAAGCGTGGGCTCATAGGACATGGGCTCTGAAAGGAGAAATGGATATCACAATGTTAGCTAACAATTATTTTATGGTCACTTTTACCTGCTTGACTGACTGTAGTAGAGTCTTTGCTGGAGGTCCATACTTTCACAATCAGGTGGGGCTATTTATCAAGCCGTGGCATGATGGTTTTATACCTTCAAAGGAATTGCCAAACTGTGTTCCAATATGGGTGTGGCTACCTCACTTTCTGGTGGAGTGCTATCATGAAGATAACTTGTAATTGCTTGCGTCCCTCCTGGGAAGGCTAGTCGGTTCATCAATGTCAATCATTGGGAAAAAGGTAATGACTTATGCCCACATTTGTGTTGAAATTGATCTTAGCAAGCCAATACCTGATGCTGTTGAAATGAGTGCGAGACCCTTTTCTTGGGTACAACAATTAGATTATGAAACTCTTTTGTTGTCATCTTTTCCATGCTTATGGTCACTTGCAATGATGGTGTCCCAAATCTAAAACCTTTGAATCTCAACCTGCTCGTAATCCATCTGGAACTAACAAAGGGAAGGGCCCGATCCCAGGTGAGGCACCAAAAACTGATGGTTTTATCTTGGTTAAAGGGTGATATAAAAGTAGGGGTCAAAAATGGTCTTTAAAGGAAAGATAGGTAGATGACTTGCTTAACATATTTGAAATTCTAGATGACCTTAACCAACAGGAGGTGAACCCAGGGTTGATAATTTTGGATCAACAGATTGAGGGCCCAACCTAGGAGAACAATGTTTCAGTTGATTTAATTGAATCAAAAGATGTTGGGGATGGGCACATGGATATGGACCAATAGATGTTGATATCAGATGTTTTGAATTCCTCAGATGTTCCCTCTAAAGAATATGGGAATTTATCTTTAACAGGGAAATCTAGAGAATTAGGAGCAGTAAGGAGTAGTAAATCTTCTCCTCACTTGGGACTTTTGCAAAAAGACCTTAAGAAGGGTGGGGGGGAGAAATCAGTCAAGATTGGCAGGAAAAAAGACCTGGAAAAGATGAAACTAATGGGAGAGACTTTGGTGGAGTTGGGGTCAGTGAAGACTCTGGATGCTCACTTTCTAAATCCTTTGAAATGATTGTACTATCCTAGAATGTAAGGGGTTTGAACATCAGCCCTAGACAAAATGATGTCCACAACTTGATTAAAAGTCAAAGAATTGATGTCTTTTTTTTGTAGGGGACTAAGCTTTTAGTAGATACCATGTCCAGATTAGTGCCTAAGTTGTGGAGACAAGGGGACTATCAATGCATTGGGGCTACCAAATCTTTAGTGGGATTAGCTTGCCTTTGGAACCCCTGCAAGATTGGCCTCATAGGATGGTTGTCCTCTAAGTTTTCCTTGACTATGATGGCTTCCATCTTTGAGAGAAGGGAAGTCATTCTTATATCCAATGTCTATGCCCTTACTGACTCACGGGGTAAACAATCCCTATGGGGCCACATTAGTTTTGTCCGCAGCTTGGCTCCCCTCCAACCTTGGTTTATGGCTGGAGATTTTAACACTATTTTGGATTTGACTGAAAAATGTGGTGGTATGACAAAGCTTGACCCCTCTAATTTGCTTATGTGAAATTACATTGAATTTTTGAATTTATTTGACATTCGGTCCAACAACAAACAATTTACTTGGAACAATCATAGGACTGGCCAACATTGCATTGCTAAGAAACTGGATCATTTTTCAGTTTCTGGCTACTGGGTCAAGGGTATGTGGTCTATAGGGTCTAAAATTTTGGACTTGAGAGGATTAGATCATTGGCTTATTAAGATAAATAGTGTTTCAAAGTACCAGCCTCACTCTCCTTCCTTTAGATTCTAACTCATGTGGTTGTGAGATCAGTCATTGTTTGAATGTGTGGCCAACTGGTGGAGGTGGGGCAGGCCTGCCCATGGTATGGCGATGTATATTTTTGCTAAATCACTATAGTTTGTGAAGTATAAGCTTAAACAGTGGAATCATCAAATCTTTGGGAATATTTTTCATGCTAAGTCTGATGCACAAGCTAAGCTTGATGGTATCATGCGAACAATTAGGGAGGAAGGATTGACTAAAATCTTACTTTAAGATGAAGCTCAAGCTGTGAAATACCTGGAGGAATGCGAGCTATGAGAGGAAGTGTTTTAGAAGTAGAAATCTCAGATAGAATGGCTCTAAGAAGGTGACAAAAATACTTCTTTTTTCTTTCAATCACCCAAAGCCAGGAGGCATGACAACTCTATGTCAGTCCTGGTTAATGAAAGAGGTGAGCGACTTAATTCCTTTCCTACAATGTCAGAGGAGGTGGTGCAGTATTTCTCTACTCTTTTTAGGGAAGATGCGAATGAGGAATTACCAAAAGAAGCACATGTTCTCTACTGCATTTTCCCCCTGGTGACGTGTGAAATGAATGAGAATTTAATGAAGGATATCACACTTGGGGAGCTTGAGGCGACTATTTCCTAGATGAAAAAGGGGAAAGTGACTGGTCTTGACAGCTTTTTGGCTGAATTCTATCAAGAATTTTGGGATATTATCAAATTGAATCTTTTAGCTATTTTTCAAGATTCCCAGTGGAATAAGCAAATACTTAAGGCTTCAAATGTGACTTATCTCACCCTCATACTGAAATGCGAAGGAGCTGATAGGCTAAGTTAGTTTCACCCTATATCTCTTTATAATGTTGTTTATAAAATCATATCTAAAATCATTATAGAAAGGTTAAAAACTGGGCTCAATGATGTGATTTCTGAAGAATAGAGTGGTTTTATGGAAGATAGGCAAATTCTTGATGGTATTATCATAGCGGTTGAGTCCATTCACTCCATGGCTAGCTCTAAGGATAAGGCAATGTTTATTAAGCTAGATATGGCCAAGGCTTTTGATAGGGTCAGATGGTCATTCCTGTGGAAGGTTCTCAAAGCTTTTGGTTTTGAAGATGAATGGACCCTATGGGTCATGAGCTGCATTTCCTTGGTTTTCTTTTTGATGCTTATCAATGGGGAACATACGAAGTTATTTGGTGCCTCTAGGGGGCTGCGACAAGGAGATCTCTTGTCTCTGTATCTCTTTCTTCTTCTTACTGAAGGCTTGGGGAGGATGATCAGAAGGAATAGAGAGGATGGGCATATTCAAGGATGGCAATGGGGGGGTGAACCATTAGCGCAGTCTCACTTGCAATTTGCTGATGACACTGTTCTGATGGGCATGGCCATAATGAGTGAAGCCACCAATTTGCACAGGGTGTTGGATGTTTATCTAATGGCCTTAGGGTAAAAGGTCAACAAAGATAAGTCATCCATCTTATTCTTTAATACAATAGCTCCCATATAGTAGTGAATTGATCAGACTATGCATTTCCAGATTGGGACTCTCCCCTTGATTTATCTGGGTATTCCTATTACAGTTGGCCGTATACATAAAGAATCTTGGCAGAATATTTTGGATAAATTTCAGGTGAAGTTGAATCATTAGACTCACAAGTGGATTTCTTTTGTGGGTCATGTTTAATTAATTCAATCTTTGGTGTAGGCTTTGCCCATTTATAGATGTATGCTTTAGGTTTCCCTGATGGGAATTGTTAAGCAATTTAACTTAGTTACTAGGCAATTTTTATGGGTTGGTACTTTGATGACCTCAAAATAGAGCTTAGTTAGATGGGAGATGGTCTTTAGCCCCAAACAACATGGGGGGCTTGGCCTAAGGTAGATGCACTTGGATTTGCTTTAGCGGCTAAGCTTTATTGGCACTGGTGTAATGAACAAGACAAGGCTTGGGCCAGAATTCTCTCTCAAAAGTACTATTTAGGGGCCACTCAGAGTGATATTCCTCATTATCCACTCATTGGGAAAGGCTCAACGATATGGAGGACTCTCAAAAAAGGGGCTGCTCTTATTAAGGAAGGCTTATTTTGGATTTGTAAGAGGGGATCCAAGGCTCTCTTTTGGACTAATTTTTGGGACAGTAACCCTCCCATTATTTCTCAGTTCCGTAATCTGTCGAACCTTTACCAGAGATTCCTTGATGCTGGTTGGTCTCGGGTGAGTGACTTTAAATCATATATTTCCTGTGGATAGCTAGAGGTGGAAAAATGGAAAGTGCCTAAGGTTTGGCCAATTGTTGGAATGCAGAAGGAGTATGATGAGCTACTGAACCTCCTTTCCAGACACTGATGTAGCTCCCTTCAGGAGGAAGATGAGCTTGCTTGGTCTCCCAATCCTAAAGAAAATTACACAATTGCTTCTGGATATCAGGCTTTATTATCTTAGAGATTGGGTAGGGGAAAAGTGCAATGGTGGAGATAGGTCTGGAATAAATTCTCATGGCCAAACTGCAACTACTTTATTTGGTTGTTGGCTTGGAATAGGTGCTTGACCTGGGACAATCTTTGGAAAAGAGGCTTCCAAGGCCCATCCGTTTGTGTTATGTGTGGAGCAGCTGAGGAGGATTTTACTCACCTATTTTTTCATTACTCTTTTGCTTTGCAACTCTGGCATTATTGGTGGGATGTATGGCAGCACCCCTGTCTCTATGTTTCATCCTTGGTCAATTTTTAGAGTGGCATTGGAGAACCCCCCTCAAGGATGGCTTTTCTGCAAAATGTTTGGTTAGGGGGTGCATCTTTTTGCTGTGGCAGCTCTGGTTGGAGAGAAATAGGTGGATATTCTAGAATGAGAGGATTATGGTGCAACAAGTATGGTAGAAAGTCATAGGGATGATTAAGGAGACTGTGCAAGCCAAGAGTGAGGTTTGTCTCCCTTTATCCAAATAGGACGCTGAGGTGGTGGTGCGCCTAGGATTCTAGTGATTTTTAGGTAATTTGGCTTGTGTTAGGAGAGGTCGATAGGGCAAAGAGAAGATTTATAGGGATGGTCAGTGGTAGTACCCTCCCAATGGGTTTCTTAAGATCAATATGGATGGCTCTTCCAGGGGCAATCCCGGCCTTACGGGTATTGGTGGGATAGGTAGAGACTCTGAAGGTACGGTGATTTTTCTCTTTGCAGTCCATGAGGGGACGTAAACCAACAACATGATGGAAGGCCAGGCTATTATCTATGATCTTGAGAAGGCTCAGGCATTAGGTTGGCATAGGATCATTTGTGAATCATATTCTCAAGTCATGATCAACCTGCTTGTTAAGAGGAAAGTGCTGGATGTCAATTGGTAATTGGCTGGGATTGTGCAATAGATTTTGAGGATTAGCTCGCTCATGGATACAATTAGGTCTGTTCATATTCCTTGTGAATGGAATAGAGCAGTGGATTGTTTGGCAAAATGGGCATCCAAGCATTTAGATGGTGGTAATTCTAAGGATTGGGAGTCTCTCTCCCCAGAGCTTCACTTTAATCTGGAATGCATTTTGGAAGAAGATAGGAAGGCTCATATCAACATATAGGTGGGTTCATCCTTAGTTTTTCTGTGTTTGTTGTTTTCCTTTGGGGATTTCGGTCCCCCACTCTTCTTGTAATTCTCTTGATCTTTTATTAATATATTTTTACCCTTTTTATTTTAATTTTTTTTTGAAATTTGAATGGATTTTTTGATTTAAATATGCTAGTAAAATTTAGAAAATGATTGGAAAATTATTGGGGCCTAGTTTGGAAAACTAGGGTTTGAAATAAATTTATTATAAAATTACTACAAAATTTCAAAATTTAAAGCTACTTTTTGATTTTATTATGTAGGTAAAAATTTAAAAATATATATGAGAAATTAGCAAGAATTTTACCCTAGGGTTTTTAAGGTTTTTATGCGTGTTTGAAGTAAGTTGGGTTCACCAAATGATTTAACAATTTTTAGAATATTAGTGTATTATTCCTAATTTAGTTAAAGGGTCTGAGTAGTAAAATAAGTAAATAAATAGACAATAATTAAGCTACTAATTTGTGTAAATTAATTTCAGTTCAATTTTAAAAAAAAAATAGTAATAAGAAGAAGAAAATAAAACTTAGCTAGAAATTGATTGATCCAACTGAGACAAAGGTTGGAATTCACTGTGCAAGATTAAGAAACTATTGAAAAATAAGATTTGAACTTCATTTTGTGATTAGATAGGAGTGACAAAACTAGATAATAGTGGCATCAGTGCTATATTCCACCTTTGTCACTATTGTCTTAAGGATCTAAGCTTTTTGAGTTTTGTTTACTATGTCTGTGTGACCCTATTTGCAAAGTTTTAGTAGCTAAAAATCTGTATAGCTCCTTATAAATTAGATTATTTATTCAAACCCTATCTTCCATTTTGCTTTGACCAATTTTAAGTAAGAGCGGGGGGGGGGGGGGGGGGGGGTTAGTGTGTGTAAGATGTACTAGATGTGCTTCACACCTTGTGTGTGGGAACGCTGCCTATATACCAATACTCTAAAGAGGGATCAAGTCATATGTAGTTCTCCCACTTGATGTTATTTATGCAATTATGTATATGAAGATTCATAATGCTAAACTAAATGTGCTTGAGGTGGATAGGGACTGGTGTAAGGATTTGAATGAGCTTGTAAGTATGTTGGCTAGCTATATGCAGAGAATAGATATAATTGATTGAGTAGTCTTTATTGTATTCTTACTTGCTTAGTGATAATTTCCAACCCTTTCCAAATGATCTTTGAATGGGATTTTATAGGGATCTATGGGTTATGGGTTGAATGAGCTCATGTTAAGACAACAAGGATAAGGATGGGGAACCAAAAGGAAATGACCACTGGGGCCAAAAATAGACTTAGAAAATAGCATCGAAAGTGAACAAGAGTGGCACTGGCTCTATAGTCTAAGTGTGGTACTGCCATCATGAGTAGACAGGACCTGGGGGGATTGATTTATCTTGGAAAGAGTAGTCTGAGTGAGCCAGGACTGAGTATAAAAGGCTATGGATGGCTAGAAATTAGTGAAAATAATCCCAAGTGGGTCATGAAAATAAGCACAAGGGACCTAAGGGTTGGGTGTCATTAGCCACACTTAAGTTATCAATATTCACATTTTATATGACTACACTTAAATATGTCTTACAACTCTTTATCTACCATATGATTGTTCATTTTGGATAGCATGTTCTTATATCTCAAGACATATTCATTGATTATTTATTTGTTTAATCTTTACAATTTGAGCATAAGAAACCTTTTTGATAATGTTAATATAAAAATGTGCCAAAAATTGATTTGTAAGAGGTTTGAATGATTTCATAGATTGGAGAGGTAAGTCATAAACCCACCTCAAAGCATAGTCCTTGAGGCTCCTTGGAAATAATTTTGTTAGAAGTTTATCATTAGAGGTGTAATCAAGGCATGCCACATATAAGGTTTGAAGATGTTATTCATGATCACCCTTGCCATAATAAAATGTGAAATTAGTTGCAACAAATCTTGTTGGTAATGAGTGCAAAGAGATTTCAAGTGTAAATGGGTTATGCAACACATATTGCAAAATCTATGGCATGTGAATACTTTGAAGCCTTTTGTTCATTGTTTATAACTTTGTATTGCAAGGTATTTATGACTTGAAGGAGTGCTCGAAATAGAGACCCATTGGGCTTTAGATTAGGTAATTGAGTAGTCACCAAAGGGGTTGAAAACATGTTTTGAGTAGTAATAGGCATTGATATTGGTATTTGTATTGCAACAATGGGTAAGTTCATAATAGATGTATCAAAATTAGTTTTAGGGAATCATAGTTGAAACATATAATCTATGCCCCCATTAGATTTAAGTGGATTGATAAGTGTGGGCTGAGTTATAGTACCTTCTAAGGATTAACCATTACTAGGTGAAGCAACCTTGGTTTTATCTTGTTTACTTATTTCATCTCTTGTAACATACAAAAATGTGATTATTAATCCCTTGTTATTATTGAGATGAGTAATCATGATCTTCTATTTGGAATTAGGTTTTTGCACTAACATTTTCCATTGCTTCCTAAATGAATTTTTTTAAATTTTAAATAAAGTATAGCAATCAAAAAAATTAGAAAACCCTAAGTGACCTAGGGTTTGATGTTCAAATAACATGTTTACTAGATATTTAACCCTATTTAACCCAATATAATCTAACCCAATATTTAACCCAATATAATCTAAATGATATTTAGGGTGAAAATGACTATAAAACCCAATTCAATCCAAAATGGAAGATAACAAAGAAAAGTGTTGGTTTCAGCATGCCCCATACTCAAATTTTTCACATGGGGACACTCTTGCTTTAACATAGCTATTTTATTTTCATATTATTACATACTGGTAAGCCATTAAAAATTATAGATATTTGGTTCCATTTATAGTCTCCAACTCATGAGCTCGACATGTTTATCACATTATGATTTATTTATGCATCATCAGGATATGTTCTTCATGTAGTTTAAAATGTTAAGTGAAATGTGTATTCTTGCATGATCATTTATTATCTATTAGCTTAGGCTAGAAGCATTTGTCTTGTGATTCATAGTTTGAAATGTTTATTTAGTTATTAAATCAATTTATTTCACTTATAATAGTGATTATTTGGTCAAGTTTACATCAAAATTTGGCTCTAATTACCTTTATTGGATTTAATTTTGGAAAAATATCATGTTTGATCAAGTCTGGTTTACATTTTCATCTAGTTTGGACTAAGTTATTACATGATTTATTCATTCTTAGATGGATTTTGGTTTTCGACTAATTTATTAATTATTTTTCAAAGTCATCTTTGCCTTATTTTATTTACAAGGATCTCCTATAGCCATCAATATTTCTCCATGTGTTTAAATCCTATCAACTTAGATAGATCCACAATCAAATCTTTTAA
The DNA here is from genome assembly GCA_037957365.1 of Torreya grandis. Lineage (NCBI taxonomy): Eukaryota > Viridiplantae > Streptophyta > Pinopsida > Cupressales > Taxaceae > Torreya > Torreya grandis. The sequence continues at coordinate 1,165,693 of JARHVA010005072.1, forward strand.
AAAAATGACTAAGTCCTTTTAAAGCCTCGAGTCCCCAAGATCATGCCTTGTGACATGATCTCCATGACCTGACTTGAGGGAACTTTGGAACCCTAGAACCTCAGAACCTTAGGGGCATTAATGTGTTAAACAAGCTCGATAAAGAATTAATCCATATTGGCAAAGGCCCATGACCCCAAGTCCCTAAGATTGTGACACTTTGCACCATCTCAAAAGCTCTAAACCTCAAGGCATTTGTAAAATTAACCTAAAAAAGCTTGAAGAGCCTAGGATACTGATAAAAATCCATGTGGGTATGATGATGATTTATGTAAATAATAGGGTAATGCCTAAGAATGTTAATAGGCTATCAAGTGGCAAAGTGGAAGCTGATGGGAAAAGACATGTTATTCAAGGATGGAGAAGCAATAAAGAAATAAAAAGGTGAAAAATACCAATGAAGTAGACATTTAAGCATCTTTTCAATGGTAAATTTTTTTATTTCCAAATAGGTAAATAAAAAACCAAAACTTTATGGCTAGGGAAAAGAACAAGTGATGGGAAAGTGACAACTTGTTTCTCGTTGGAAGCAAAGATAATAAGTAAAGGAAATTAGGTGACTACAATGCATAGACATGGGCATTTTGAATATAGATTTAGATGAAATAACCCACATCAAAGATCTAGTGGGATAATTACAAGATAAAATAAGTGTGGAGATGATAATGATTGGAGCATTGACAAAGGTTTGGTTAAAATAAGAGTTTGAAATTGATAATATTGTGCATAGCTCCAATGCATAATCAACCTAAAAGACAAGAATATTAGTAGGTTCATCAAAATTAATAAATGCATCTATTTATAGATTGGAATAATTTATTATTCTAATGCTGCTCATTTATCAATCATTAATAAATAAATCATGCACCTAGAATAAATTATGTTACTTTGAGATAAGTATAATAAATTAGTAATGGCCAAATAAGAACATTAATTAGATGTTCCATCATTGGGATTGGTTTACAATGAGGTGTTTTTTATTGTTTGGATCAAAATCAATTAGTGGAATAAATTAAATACCTGAGAATCCTTATTGATCATTGGAGATTGGAGTGTGTTGAATATTGAATCCACTTCCATCCTAGAAGTTGTATTCTAAATTATGCCATGATTGGATATTTATCCTTTCTTGATGTGTTATCATAAAACATTGAGTTCTAATCAATTATTCCATTTAATGTTTGTATCAAGGTAATTTAAATTTTGGTTGTGTATCAGAACCATCATGGACTAGCATTATATATAAGTAGCAATGCCTACTATTTTAAAAGGTCAGCAAATTTAGTCCCAAAATGTTGTTAAAATCATGCCAAGATTACACCTATTATTCCCTCATGTTTTTCGGATTTTGATTGTCTACCAAGGTCAACACATTTGAGATTAATACTATGTGGAGATTGAGGTAGGATTTAACCTACCCTTACTATTTTTATCTTGACGGTCTTCCAAAGATCTTGATTTGAGAATTAACCTATGCAAAGAAGTTTTTTTTTGTTATTGGTGTGCAAGTGGATATACAATTATATTGTGTAACATCTAGTTTAACTGGACTTGAGATCTCATTTTGATTTTTTTAAAGCTTATATTAGTCATAGTGTGAAAATATATGTAGGCTTATGTATTATCATTATTTTGAATAGATATATAGATTTTATGTTCAAATAATTTTCCTTTGAGTCTTGTTCATTGTGGTATTTAGTTTGTGCAGTAGTTAGGCCAAATGCCTAATGATTTTATTCTAACCAACACTAATTTAATTTATGAGTATTGGAAGACTTGTCTTAATCAAGGGATTCATCTCTTTTATACCCTACTCTCTCCCTCACTATTAGATTTATTTTATGTGAAATTATGTACCAATTACATTGTAAATAACTCATTTGTAGAGGAAATAGTCATGAGATTTTGAATATCTTGAGGAAATCAATTGAACCTTCATTGAAAATAATCACAACCTACCCATTATATATCATTTGGAGTTTCTTGGCCCTTGGATCACCAAAAAGTCCTAGAATCAAGGGGAATTTTGTACCATTATTTATTAACTACTTTTAATCACTTAGGTCAGGTAGTTTTAAATTGTTTGAGTGAGTCACAATTTTAGCCTAATAAAAATTGGCACTAGGAGGGCCTTTAAAAGATAAGTTATCAGTAACATCCTAAACCTCCAGTCCTTGAGAAAGTATTTATTGATAGTGTCTTTATACACATAATTTATGCTTTCCCTCTATTGTTTGCTTAACACACAAACAATAAGAATTGGTGTTAGAAGGAGGGCCTTTTAAGAGGGATTAAACCTTTGAGTATTGGAATTTGTTTAAGACTAGTTAGGTAAGAATGAATTATTAAGAGGGTGATATAATTGAAAATTCATCGAGTCTTGTGGCCCTAAAAATTCCAAATTTCTTATTGGAATTTAACTTGATGCATCCTCCTAATTCTCCCAATTTCTATTGTTTGATTAACACACAAACAACATAAATTGGTGCTTGAAGGAGGGTTGTGCCATATTTTTGACCTTGTGGTCTTTTTAATCTTAAATATTTAAATAATTATATATTATCATCATTTATATAATATTTATTCATCCATATGCTTTTTAGTTATTATTTGCTCAAAATCCATATCGACAGAGGTTAGTATTTATCACCATGGAGTCTTTTTCAAGGATCACATGATCTGGAGTTAGGTTGAGTCATAAGAAGTTAATTGGTTCTCATCTCTAAGTTCATAGAAATATTAAATATGATGAAGGTAAACCCATAATAATAGTTTAACCAACCACAACATCCCATCAATCTATCACCGATAGACCAATCCAAATGGCTGCAACTTGGCTAGTTAGATCATTCATAAATATTCTAGGTGACATGCATGATTTACCAAGAAAATCTCAGTGTTACCTTCTAATTTTCACTCCAAATAATTTAAGGACTATATAAGAGCATATTACATGCTATAAAACATCCCTCATATTTCTTAATGTGTAATATAAAAATGTAACTCGTAGGTTATTTCCATTCACTTTGCTTGATTAGGCTTATGACTGGTTCTTAACCTCCCAAAAAATTCAATCATGACATGGAATAATTTAAATACCAAATTTGTTTGCCACTTTGGTTAGGTAGTCAATCCAAGAATCTTATAGTAGTATTTTGATTACATGAAAAGGGAATCAAATGAGCTTGTAGGTAATTTTAATGTGTGCTTTCAAAAAATGTATAATAGGGTAACAAAATTGTATAGGCTAAATTATAAATTAGCCTTATAAATGTTCAAAAATGATTTATATCCTTATACTTCCAATTTATTAAGGAAAGATCCAACTATTACTGACTTTCCCCTTGCATATACTGATTCAATAAAAGTGGAAAGGAAACTCAATATGCAAGGACACATGTTGAATCCCATTGACAATGTGATGGAGAGTTTTTAGTGATGTCATGGTGATTTCATGAAGGTGTCATTTTGAGTGGATAAATATCCTTTATAGTCTATGTGACAATGAAAAATTGTGCAATGTGCTTGTTTTAGTATGCTTGAAGTATGATTGGTTGATCTTTAGCTTTGGCATGGTCAAAGATGTTAGAGGATGAGTACGGTGATTAGAGCTTGTGCAAGAGGTCCCTAAGATGTTATATATGCTTTGAGAGTTTGTGTGCATAAGTGAAATTAATCTAGTTGACCATTTTTTTCATCTAGACTCTTTGGATTTAGTGGTATAAAATTTGAGTACGCTGTTTGAATGAGTTAAGGGGAGTTGGTCATATGGTTGTGATCAAATTAGTCCATAGTTATTATACACCAGATCTCAATTCATGAATCAAAGTCTGGTCAAAGATATGAGGGTGAAAATTTGGCTTCTCACTCAAAATTAATTATTTTCCCATACTTAGCCAAATTTGTAATGTGGCCAGAAAGAGCTGAGTAAGTAGTTTGATGATGGAATATATCGTACATGTGGATGATTTAGGAGAAGGTGATCATATGGGTTTGTTCAATTTTATACCTAGTTTATTTTCAATAAATTTTAGATCATGTACTAAAGTGAATAAAAAGATATGCATATGCAAAGTTGGGCTCCTAGGTAGTTTGCCTGTGTTTTTCCATACTTAGCAAAAATTGCATAAGGCAAGAAAGAGCCAAGTGAGCATTTTGATGGTGTTATATCTTGAACATGTGAAGGTGTCAAGATAAAATGATCATATGGGTTTGTTAAATTTTGAGCATAATTAATTTGTGATAAATTTGAGATCATACACTAAATTATGATAAAAGTTATATAAGAGCAAAGTTGGTCTCTTAGACAAATTCTAAGCATGGTTGGCTCTGTGACATAATTTTTTGAGAAGGTATTTTAATGTCCTTATATCATGCATGGGTGAAGGTTTCAAGAGATATTTTTTACATGGTTGGATTCCTCTTTGAAAGGAGAACATATGGTGAAATTTTTGGGATATGAGATTATTTGCAACAAAAGATAGATTTGTCCAAAGTTGGCTTTTCAAGCATATTGAAAGGGTCCCCATACTTAGTCATTTTTGAACTAGTTAAACTTCAAGTAAAATCGCTAGTACACATTGTTCCAAGAATTTAGGATGTAACAAGATGAGTATAGGTACATGATTTTTAATGACTAAACAAAGGTATAAGATAAAGATCTAATGGTAAGTGGGTATTTGTACAGATTGATCAAATGGTGAGAATTGATAGTTAAAGACCTAGTTGATCCATAAAGATTGATGGAGTCCATTGAGCCAACATTTCAAGATTAATGTTGACCAAATTTTGGTCTTTCAAGCCAAAATTGGGTACTCCTATCCTTTCATTCATGTGTCCATGTCTTTGGTTGGACTTAGTAATGAAGATTTCATTCAAGAGAGGTATCTTGTATAAAATCAGTAGCAAATGCACAAGTCTTTCCTTCAAACAGTTTGTTTTGGTATTTTGCTAAGCTTTCAAGTCTTTTATTTTGACTAAGTGTTCAATTTATTTTGGGTTTTATTCAAGGAATATTTCTTTCAGAATTTTTATCTAAAGATTTTCCCTAAGTGTTTTATTTCAAACAAATTATCCACACAAAATTTTTGAAGGTCCATGACAATTTTTTTGAAGGACTCTTTCAAGCCCAAAAGGACCCTTGAAACTTTCTAGAAGGGAATTTTCTTTGGAAAGTGGACCATCTCCAAAATTTTGAAGGGCATTTTAGAAAATTTGAAGGGACATTTTTCAACAAGCTAAAGATATTTTCATTCTTACAAAGGGCACTTTACAAAAAGTCTGTAGAAATTGTCCCTTACAAAAAAAAATGCAAAGGAATTGAGGTCGAGGGATAAGTGGACTATTCCAAAATTCTAAAGGAACTTCATTATTTTTGAAGGGTATATGACAAAAATCTTGAAGGACCATTCTATAAAGTTTGGAGGATTGTTTCAGGGAAAAGGAGACATTTAAAAGGTTGAAGGGTTCATTTAATTGTTTAAAAGACCATCTCACAAAGTTTTGAAGGGTAGGTGGAATTGAAAAATAATGTCGAAGGGTCACTAAAAAGAAGTCTAGAGGGGTTTTTCCCTTTGGGAAGTTATTTTCAAAGGCAAAATGAGGCACTTTTCAAAGAGGAAGACCATTTTCAAAAGCTTGAATGGTAGTTTACAAAGGAAAGAATTCCTTCAGAACTTATGTACGAAGGAATTTTATGAATGAAAAGGCTTGTCAAAAGGCCTGAAAGATTGAATTCCTTTGGACATTTTATCTAAATAAATTATTCGAATGGATTCCACAAAAAATCTGAGAAGAAAGGAAGAAGAGTTCAAATGAATTATTTCAGACGAATTATTTGAGAGAATGTTAAAAACACAAGTGTTGAGGACAAGAAGTCCAAATAAATACTTGAAAGAGAGTGACAACCCATAGGACATCAAATTAAAACTATGAAAATAATTGTTAGAGTTTAAATGGAGTTTGGTGGGAACTTGAAAATAAATATGGAAATGACACATGGTAGAATCTTGAACATATGTGCACAAGCAAATAGAAATAGGTAGGTCGACAGAGTGAGTTGGTATACCATTTCACAGCTTGGCAAGCTAATAAGGAATAACTAGCATCCAAATGAATTTTTAACCAATGGACTCATTTATGAAAAAAATTTGTTCAGAGCATCTTAATATTGTTGGCATAACTAAAAGGAAAACATCTTATAGAATGCAGTGTAACTATTTCATTCTCAAGTTGACACATGTCTGAATCATTTTTAGATTTCCTTTTGCTTGATCTCTTTCTCAAGGCTATATATATGTATTCATTCTATTCATTGGAGAGCTTTTGTTGGTTATGGTAAAACTCTGGCTAGATTTGTACTATAACTCTTGAAGAAATATACAAGTGATTTCACCATTTTCACATTGCACTATTGAGTATAAGTTTCAATCTTGTTGATAATGACTAGTGAAAAGGTTATTTTCTAGCATATCAATCTTTGGTCACTCAACAATATGTAGAAAATATAATGTTTCAGGGTCTCTGTTAACATTATTTACTAATTATATAAACATATTAGAAGTGGTATATGTGTATTCTCTTTGTCGAATCATTCATCACCCTCCTAAAGGTCAAATACCTTCATGAATCTTACCTATGAAATACTAATGAAACTATGTATTTACTGTGACTTTGTGTGAAACACCCTTGTTTATCTTTAAGTAGTGATCTTAGTCTTAAGAGGATATCAAATATTGGTGCATCACCACTTGTTTTCTCAATTTTTTTCTTTCTTCCTTTTCACGCATAGTGGTTAGTTTAGAAGAGCTTTAAAGGTGCATCAAGGGGATGTAGCCCTTAATCTAGAGATTAATCTCAACAAAATTTTTACCCACAACAAGAGAGATGATTTCATTATGCTGCTTGGATGAGGAAAATTGAGCATTTCCTCAAGGGTACAAATCCAAGCATCAATAGTTTTTGGCACACCCAGTGGGACAGTAAGTCCTAGAAGATTATTCAAGATTGGTACTGGTCTTGTCATAGTTGTAGAAAAAGAAGAATTTGTATTCAATACTTGGTGACTCCATTTAAGAATTCAAAGTCTTTGGTTGATGATCAATACTTCTTTCCATGCCAAAAGTGACCACTAGGTCTGCTACTAAAGGTGTACACTTCACAGTTTTGGAATTACCTCCATATTCCACTAAAAGGTCCAGGTTTGTTAACACTCATCCATAAAAAGTGAAGTTTGAGTTTAAACCTTCTAAATTTGTGTTGCATACTGATCCTAACATTTATAGTAATATTCTCAATATGGATAAAAGAGAACCTTTTGTGCCTTTCTTGGGGGCATCTCCCTTACAACTTGCTTAATATGATTAAATTTCAAGAGTTGCTCTCAAAAGTGTCCCATATTTTAGTAGGGATGGTCCTATTACTACCATTGAGCATATTATAAAAATAGGAAATTTATTTAATATCCATAATATTACCCAAGAAAATGTATCTATTAGGTTGCTAGCCTTGTCTTTGAAAGGAATAGTTTTGGATTGGAATGGGACCCTACTTGTAAATTCTACTAGCTTATGGGATGAGTTGGAGAACCTATTAACTAATAGGTTTGGGGAAAAGAGTGATCAATTGTAAATAAATAAATAATTGACCACAATAAAGAGGCAACCACATGAATTCATGCAGGATTTCACTACTAGGTTTCAAAAAACTTGGGATAGAATCCCAATTCTTGTAAGGCCAACTGCAAATTATGTACTTTTGTACTACTTGAAAGCATTGCCATGATGATTCAGTCTATGGGTGGAAACACATTTCCTAATACCTATAAAATAGCCATAAATTCTAAGAATTGTATTTTCTAGGTAGGAGAAATAGCTCCTAGACCTCCAATGCCACTATTCCCTGATTTGCATTTTCCTAGTCAAAGTGCATTGCCCACTTTAACTCCTTTGCCTAGTCAAGAAAAAATTACCATTTCCCCTACCAATGAAATTAATGAATTCAAAATAATTATTCAAAGTGTCACTAATGAATTTTTTTCTCTTAAAAGGAAACAAACCTAAAACTATAAGCCTTATCAATCCTACAATCAATTTGGATAAATAAATAGACCTCCTTTTCAAGGAAATGCACAAGGACAAGGTCAAATCACCCATGTCAAGACTTATCAAAGTTATAATCCTAATGTTTCCTCATCCTAAAAATCCATTTTTCACATTCAAAACAATTTTTTCCAAGAACAAATCAATTACTCTTCTTTTGAACAAGGCCAAGAGCATGTTGTTTATGTAAATATGATGCACAATTAAGGCATGGTAATGCAAGGCAACTAATCTTTCCAAAATTAAAATTTTGAAGGACCTATGCAAGGTGGAATGGAAAATGGACAACCTTAAATTAATTCCACTCTAATGAATCATTTGGAGGGTGATTTTTATGCCATTAATTATGTGGGGATTACAAGCAATCAAAATACTAGTGTGGCTACCAACACTAGATCAAATAAAATGGTTGTTGAAGAAGTTAAGGGAACCAATCAAGGAATTGTTTTGAATCCTACATAAAATAAGATGAGAGGAGGGCCTAATTAATCTCCTAACTCAGAATAAAATTAGAGGATTCTAGATTTTAGGACAACTGCTATAACCCTGCATCCATAAGCTACATCACAAGGTGCAAATGTTCATAAAGAGAACCCCAAGGCAAGTAATCCTTCCATTAATGTTGTGTACTAGATGAATAATATTAAAAATAAAATATAATTATGGTATTATCTAGCATTACCAAGGTAGAAATATATTCTCCAAAAGGAATTGCATGGACTTGGTACACAAGCTGGCCCATTTAGAAGTGACAATGTAGTTTTGGTTAATGAAACTCAATCTATAGATGGTCAGGTGAAGAAAGATGAGAAGAATACTAATTTATACCTATCATTAATTATTGGTGATTTTTTGGTTCATAATTACATCATATATAGTAGATAAATCACATTAGTTATGCCAAAATGCATAGTAGATAAGCTAAGCATCAGATACAAGGCAATGACTAAAGGAGTTTTGCAATTGGATAGATCACCGACCAAGAATTTGGGTATTATGAAAGGTTTGAAATTTATAATTTATGATTTTCCTACATTTTAAATTACTCGTGATGTGGTAGTATCAGATTTACCTCCCTATTTTTCTCTTTGCTTGTCAAGAGACTTCACATCCAAAATTGGTGGATACTTGGTGACTAACTAGTCCTACATGGTGTTTAGAAAAAAGTATGGCACTAAGGTGAAGATTGAGTCAGAACATATTCATAAAGATAACTTGGAAACATATTCAACTAAGGCAACAAATGTTAATTACACTCTCATTAATGAAGAGGAGTTTCACATTGATCAATCTCCATCATCTTCCCTTGAAGGAGTTTCTGATTTGTTCCTAGATGAGTGGGGAGATGATAACTATGTGCATGATCCTTGCAAGTTTATTAAAGAATATGGTCTTGGGGTATATTATATGCATGAGAAGGACTCTTTCATGCCCAATTTGATGAAGTCAAATAAAGATGTGAATGGCTTGTGACAACCCTTCTTTGATGGATCTAGAAGCAAGATTGGGGTAGGTGGTAGAGCTATGCTAGTTTCACCTTCAAAGGAAAGGTATTTTTCAATTTTAAAGTTTTAGTTCTCTTGTACTTTTAATGTAGCTGAATATGAGGCCCTCATTTATGGCCTAGAGTGGGTAAGGCAAAGAGGTGTCAAAGAATTACAAGTGTTTGGTGATAGGGAGTTCATGATAAATCAAGATAGAGGGTAAAATTTGATGAAGAACTCCTTGCTCAAGTCTTATAAGCATAGATTTTGGGAATTTTTAGAAGAATTCATGGCATTTAACATCAATTCTATCTCAAGAGAAGATAACAAACATGCTGATAGTCTAATAGTAATTGGAGCTCAGTTTGATGTTCAAAAAAGCATAAGAGAAGATAAGAATCAACCTCATCTAAAGGTGATTGTGAGAACTTCTATAGTAGATAATGTCACTAATTGGTAGGTCTTTGATATTGACCAGAAGATAGCTCTCTTCTTATAAGAAGAAATTGAGTTCTCTACAAATAATCAGTCTAAGATTCAACAACAATATGGAGGGCATATTTTTTAGCAGAAGTCTAACAAGCTCCCTAAAGGCCTAGTGACTCTTGAAAGCATATTCGATGAGGATGACCAGATCAATAAGGAGAAGGTAAGAATGTCAACCAAGAAAGAGAACTATAAAAGGATATATATCTTCAAAGATAAGTTACTTGCTCTTGGAAAGGTATGCACTAGTCAAGAGAAGCATGATTTCATTGAACTATACAAGGAGTTTAGTGATATTTTTGCATAGGAGTATAGTGATTTTAATGGTTTTGACCCAAGCCTAGCTCAACACACTATAGAGCTAGATGAAAATTCCAAAACCATCAAAAAAAGACAAAGACCAATCAATCCTAAGATTGAACCGCTTATTAAAAAAGAACTCACTCAGTCGATTGAGTCTAGAATCATCTTTCTTATCAAGCATTCTTCTTGGATAGCCAACTTAGTCCCTGTTAGAAAGAAGAATGGGGAGATTAGATTAGGTGTGGAATTTAGGGACCTAAATAGTGTATATTTGAGAGATAATTATCCCCTCCCTTTTATGGAGCAAATTCTACAAGTGGTGGTAGGTAGTGAGAGTTTTTCTCTCCTAGATGGTTATTCTAGGTATAATAAGATTCTAATGAAGGAAAGTGAGCAATAAAAGATAGCCATCACCACCAAATGCGGAAAATATGCCTACAAGAAGATTCCATTTGGATTTTCAAATGCTGGAGCTACTTTTTAATGTGTAATGGCTATGGATTTGTAAGGACTAATTAATGACATTGTATTGGTTTATCTCGATGATGTAATAGGTTTCTCCAAGGAAGCAAAAGATCACTTGAAGCATCTGAGGTGGATTTTTGAGAGGTGTAAAGAGTTTTGGATCTCTCTAAACCCAAAGAAGTGTGTATTTAAGATTTGTGAGGGCATACTACTAGGACATATTATTTCTAAGAAAGGTTTGTCCATTGATCCAAAAAGAGTAAGTGCCATCTTTGCATTGTCTTTACCTAAGCATAAGAAAGGTTTGCAAAGTTTATTTGGAAAGATAACTTTCATTAGGAGGTTTATTATATATTTTTCTAACTTGGTCAAGCCCTTGACTTATATGATAAGGAAAGATAAGATATTCACTTGGACAGGAAGGAGAAAAGAAAGTTTTGAAGAGATCAAGCCAGCTATTGCCTAGGCCCCTACTCTTACAAGTCAAAACTTCTTCAAGGATTTCAATTTGTATACTTTTAGGAATGAAGAGGTAATCTCTAACTTGCTCTCTCAAGCTAATGAGGAAATTTTGGAATGACCTCTTACCTTTTTCAGTCAAGGTTTAGAAGGTTATGAGACAAGATATACATATGTGGAGAAACAAGTGCTTTCAGTCATAATGAGCTTAAATAAGTTTAGACATATGCTATATAATAAAAATATTCACATTTTTGTGCCTCATTATACTGTGAAAGACTTTTTGTTGAGCAGAGATTTGAGTGAGAAAAGGGCAGGTTGGTTCACCAAAGTGATGGAATACGATGTGGAGATCCAAACAACCAAGCTAGTGAAAGGAAAGGGACTGTGTGAGCATCTTGCTTCAAACTTGAAAGAGCAAAGGGAGGTTTTTTTTTACACTTCATCATGATCCTATAGTATCTATACCTTCATCCACAAGGAGTTGGACAAAATACATGATTCATATCCTAAAAATTAGTGACTGTGCATAAGGTCTTGATAGGACTAAGATAAGGTACTTTAGGCTACAATCCATTCCCTATGTGCTGGTTAATGGAGTGATATTTAGAAAAGACTTTTTAGGTGTGATTTTTAGATACATTGATTTAGATCAGATTGACAAAGTATTGTATAATTTCCATGATGGACCAATTGGTGGCCACTTTGCTCTGACAACCACAGCTACCAAGATAATGAGGGCTGGTTACTTTTGGCCCAATTTGTTCAAAGACACCAATGCTTGGGTAAGAAAATGCCAAAAGTGTGCTCTTTTTGATGGAAAACAAAATCTAGTTGCTTTGCCTCTTCACCGAATCCCAGTTGAGTAACCTTTATGCAATGGGGTTTAGATTTCTTAAGTTTGATCAATACTCCTAGTGCTGGCCACAAATGGGTGTTGATAGCCACTGATTATTTTACAAGATGGGTGAAAGTTATAACTCTTATGGAGGCAAATGAAAACTCATTCCTTGACTTCTATGAAGGTATAGTAACTAGATTTAGAGCTCCTTCAATAATCATCTTAGATAATGCATTGGCCTTTCTAGGAGCAAGGATAAGTGAATGGGATTTAAAGCATGACATTTACCTTAGCACCTCATCCAATTACTATCCTCAGGGAAATAAACTAGCTAAGTCGACAAATAAAAATTTGATCAAGATCATAAAGAGAATAATAGAGGAAAATCAAAGGACTTGGCACACCAAATTGGAGATAGCTCTTTGGGCTGATAGGATCACCCCAAAGAGAGCAATTAGGAACTCACCATACACACTTATATATTGAAAAAAGATAGACTTCCTATGTCACTTGATCTGTCAGCCTTAGACCTCACCTATCAACTACAATTGATGGAAAATGATAGTATGAAGGTCAGATTATATGAGCTAATGGAGCTTGAGGAAATAAGAGATCAAGCTATGCACACCATGACTACTCACCAATAACAAAAAGAAAAGTGTTTTGATAGGAAGTCCATGCCAAGGAGTTTCAAGGAAGGAGACATTGGCCTAAAATGAGATGAAGATAGGGTCAAGCCTAGAAAACACACAAAGTTTGATACTTTGTGGAGTGGCTCATATGTAATCACACAGTGTAAAAAACACAATGATTTTAAAATTTCAAAGTTGGATAGATAGGAGCTACATATCCCAATAAATGGGATATATTTAAAGCATTGTTACTGATGGTTCTCTTGTTTTTATTATACGTATTTTCCTATTTTTCTTGTGTTCCCTAGTTTATGCACATGTGTGAGTTTGTCTTTATTTTTGCTTGGTCTTGCTGTTGTTGTGTGGTATGTTTCCTTGTGTTTTGTTTTGGCACAATCCTTGCTAGTTATCTTCAAAAAATCCATTGACTTTATGCCCAATGGACTATATAGGATACTAGTTTGATCAGTGTAGAAGGCACACTACCCCTACAAGGTACCAATTTGTTGACCAAATTTTTATCTTTCAGGCTAAAATTGGGCACTCCTATCCATTTAGTTACCTATTGATGTCTCTGGTTGGAATCAATAATGAATATTTCATTTAAGAGAGGTATCTTTTATAAAATTGACAACAAATGCATAAGTCTTTCCTTCAAATAGTTTTTTTGGGTCTTTTTTCAAGCTTTCAAGTCTTTTATTTTAACTAAGTGTTCAATTTATTGTGGGTTTTATTCAAGGAAGATTTCTTTTGGGTTTTGTTCAAGTGTTCCTTTCAGAGGTTTTGCCAAATTCTTTGAGACTTTTTGTTTGAAGCTTTTCCCTAAGTGTTTTCTTTTGGGTTTTATTCAAGGAAGATTTCTTTTGGGTTTTGTTCAAGTGTTCCTTTCAGAGGTTTTGCCAAATTCTTTGAGACTTTTTATTTGAAGCTTTTCCCTAAGTGTTTTCTTTCAGACAAATTGTCCACAAAACTTTTTCAAAGGTTCATGACAATTTTTCAAAAGGACTCTTTCAAGCCCAAAAGGACCCTTGAAACTTTATTTAAGGGCATTTTATTTAGAAAGTGGACCATTTCCAAAAGTTTGAAGGGAATTTTATAAACTTTGAAGGGACATTTTTTGACAAGCTGAAGGATATTTTCATTATTGTGAAGGGTACTTTTCAAAAATTCCAAAAAAATTATCCCTTACAAAAAAACCTGAAGGAATTGAGGCCAAGGGACAAGTGGACTATTCTAAAATTTTGAAAGGAACTTCATTCTTTCTAAAGGGTAGATGAAAAAAATCTTGAAGGTCCATTCTAGAAAGTCTAAAGGATTGTTTCAAGGAAAAACATATATTTTAAAGGTTGAAGCATTCATTAAATTTTTCAAAAGACCATCTCACAAAGTTTTGAAGGGCAGGTGGACTTTATAAATAATGCCAAAGGGTTACTAACAACAAGTATAAAGGGGTTGTTCCCTTTAGGAAGTTATTTTCAAAGGCAAAACAAGGCACTTTTCAAAGAGGAGGACCATTTCCAAAATCCCAAAGGGAAATTTTCAAAGGAAATAATTCCTTAAATTTTTTGTCTAAATGAAGTTTATGAAGGAAAAGGCTTGTCAAAAGGCTTGAAAGATCAAATTCCTTAGGACATTTTGTCCAAATAAATTATCTTAATGAAGGAGTCCACATAAAACCTAAGAAGAAAGGAAGAAGTGTTCAAATGAATTATTTCAGACAAATTATCTGAAAGAATGCTAAAAACACAAGTGTCAAGGATAAGAAGTCCAAAGAAATACTTGATGGAGAGTGAAAACCCACAAGATGTCAAATTCAAACTATGAAAATAGTAATTAAAGTTTAAAAGGAGTTTGGTGGGAACCTAAAAACAAATATGGAAGTGACACATGGCAGAAGCCTAAACATATGTACACAAGCAAATGGAAATAGGTAGGTCAATAGAGTGAGTTGGTATACCATTTCATAGCTCAAAAGGATAATAAGGAACAACTAGCATCCAAAGGAATTTCCAACTAATGAATCCATTTATGGTAAAACATAGTTCAAAGCATCTTGATCTTGTTGGCATAGCTAAAAATAAAACATCTTACAGAATGAAGTGTAATTATTCCATTCTCAAGTTGACACATGTCTAAATCATTTTTAGATTTCCCTTTGCTTGATCTCTTTCTCAAGGCTATATTATATATATATATATATATATATATATATATATATATTCATTAAATTCATTGAAGATCCTCTGTTGGTTATGGTAAAACTCTAGCCAGATTTGTAATGTAACTCTTGAAGAAATATACAAGTGATTTCACCATTTTCACATTGCACTACTGTGTATAAGTTCTAATCTTGTTTATAATAACTAGTGAAAAGGTTATTTTTTAGCACATCAATCTATGGTCACTTACCAATGTGCATAAAAGATAATGTTGTAGGTCTCTATTAGCATTCTTTACTATGTGTATAAATGTCTTAGAAGTGGTATATGTGTATTCTCTTTGTAGAATCATTCATCACCCTCCTAAACATCAAATACCTTCCTCAATATTACTTATGAAATACTTACGTAGCAATGTCTTTGTTGTGACTTTGTGTGAAACATCCTTGTTTATCTTTAAGTAGTGGTCTTAGTCTTAAGAGGATATCAAATATTGGTACATCATCACTTATTTTCTCAGTGGTTTTCTTTCTCCCTTTTCACACACAGTGGTTAGTTTAGAAAAGATTAAAAGGTACATCAAAGGGAGACAACCCTAATATATAGATTCATCTTATTAGAATTGTTACACACAATAAGAGAGATGATTCCATTGTGTCACTTGGATGAGGAAAACTGAGCATTTCCTAAAGGGTGAAAATTCAAGCATTAATAAGTACATGAGATAAGGTCAAAGTGATAGAGGTTTAACATTTGGCTTTGGTGAACTATGTATTAGAGTTTAGACAAGATCAATGGTATGATATTGATCCAAATTTGAAAGGACATGAGATGTGAGCATTGTGTTTGAAGGTTAACTATGATCGTTATTATTCAAATATTTGAATTTAACATAGGGAAAAACTAGAGATATATATTTTGTCCATATCTTTTGATATAATTCAAATTTGTTGGTGATCTAAAAAGAAAAGATGAAGATGACTCCATGGTACATCTAATGAACCTAATTTAAATATTTATAAGTATGTATAGACAAAGTTATGGTGCTCTAAAGTTGGCTGTGTTTTCATATATGTTTTGTAAGTGACCCGAGAAGGATATTCATGCTTGCTTTGATGTTATTTCGATGTCTCATGATTAATTTGATATTTGGGAGTGTTTTAGACTCCATGAGGATGCTCTATGTGGATTTTTGAGGTGTGATCAATCTATTTTGAGTATGAACAATGCTTTAAAAGTTGACTATGTATTTTGTAATGGTGTTCTTGTATATAAGGTTTCTATTTGAGTTGTTTAAGCATACACAGAGGTGAGATAATATGAATATGATAATTTGAGGATGTCAAATGGGACATAAGGAATGGACCCATGAATTTGAAAATGGTTTCATGTTTTTTTTTTGATAGATAAAGTGCTAAATGGGTGAATAGGTATTTATGAGACCTATAAGAGCTATAATGGCCTTATTAAAAGGTGTAGCTACTTAAGGGTGACCTATATATGAAATGGTTGACCTATGAAGTTTGAATTGAGATATGTCTTTATGTGATATTTGACATAAGGGTTAAGGCATGGCTAAAGGCTAACCAAGATGGTAGTTATCATGATTGTTCTATAAATAATGAAATCAAAGGTGGTGATTTCTAGACTTGTAAGAATTGTTGAGGGAGTATGAATGTGGAGCCAAGTGAAGGAAAGAACATTTGAAAGAGAAGGCACATGTCAATGAGGACCAATAGAGAGTGAAGAGGATTAGACATGCTTGTTTGAGTAAGGTGTTGAAGATGATCACATAGGTCATTGGACCTAATAAGCCTAAAAGAGGCAGAATGGGTGAGTATGCTCAAGAGGCTATTTGAGATAGTTTTGAGAGAGGCTTGTGTGTGTGAATTAGGAAAGGAAGGAGAGGTAGAGTTCCATATGGATGAGTTGATGAATAGATCATTTTGAGGATTGTTTATATGTCCTTTTGGCCATAATTATGTTAGTAGAATAGTGCTCTTGTTATTTGAATATGAGTAAAGGTGAAGAGTGATAATCAGAGGTCCATCATCAGCTGTTGAAGACATTAGTTCAAATGTGGATGTGTTAATAGGTGTTGCTATGGGTGCTTAACATATAAGGGGGTTGTTTCCTCCTTGCAAGGTGAAACTTGAAAAAAGTCTAGTTGTTATGGGTGCTCAACTAGATAGGTGTAATAGCTCCTTATGGGATTGTAGTCTCACTAAAATCAAGAATGGTAGTTCCTTTATCAGTAGATTACTGGTATAAATTGGTTCTTTTTTTATAATACAATAGTCCAATTTCAAGTTCCAGTGTGTTTTATTCCCCAAGAAGGTTTCCCACATATGCCATGTGCTATGTGATTGATCTTGCATTGTCTTTTTTGTTCATTGCTATGAATGATGTGTATGCATCATGAATGCTTGTGGTAACTGATTAAGTATTTGACAAGATTATAATTGAAGTTGGATAATATGGGTTCACTGATTCACACCCCCTTCTCAATTATTATACCTCTAATAATTGGTATCAAAGTGGGTCCTTTGGTGGAAGCCTAATAGATTAAATGTGATCCTAAGTAGGTACAAAGATGGATAATCAATTGAAGAAAGAAAATAAATAGTGAAAGGCTATGATCAAGGAAATTGAATAACATATATGTACTTTGAAGAAATATGCCAAAGAAGATGAGAATGTTATCAATGATGTCAAGGTTCAGTTAGTAAATGCAATGACAAGTTTGTGTTCAAAAGAAAAGGACATTATATTTGATAAATAAGTTTGCCATGATAGAGAAGAATAAGTTGATTTAGAAGTTGAGCTCATGGGTGCACTCAGTGAACTAAAAGAAAAAAATAAGAAGAATCATAAGATGAGAAATATGGTCAAAGGTATTGAATCACAAGTCAGTTCTCCTTAGGGAAGTTTGATAGAGAAAGCATATAAAATAAAGGATGACATGGATAAATAAGCTAACAGTGATAATGAGACTATCCAAGTTCTTAGAGGTCAGTTAATAGCTATAATTTCAAAAATAAGAGCTAAAGAGGATGAGAGAATTCAATTAGAAAAAAGCTAGGTTTATTGATGAATGAGCATGAGTAATTTATTGTCAAGATAAGAAAGCTTGAAGAAGATCAAAATAAGTTAGATCAGGTCAAGAGTAATAAAATAAGGTCTGTTAAACAAACAAATGCTTCAAAGTATGCTAGTTTATTCAATGGTCATTATTATACATGTAATAAGTATGGTCATAAAGCTGAGGACTATAGAATGAAGTTAGTTAGGTATAGAAATTCATGGAGATATGATAGGAGTTTTTGGCAAAAGATTGATCATATTTTAAATCTATCAAAAGGTATGAAAGATGTTATTTGTTTCAGTTGTCATAAGAATGGACATATTGCTATATTCTATCCAAATAGTGTTAAGAGGTCTTCAAGGTATGCCAAAGGATATAGATCTCTTAGAAGGTTTAAAAAAGGATAAACTTAGGTTTGGAAACCAAAGGTAATCATTGCCAATTATTCTAATCATAAGGTTAATAAGAAAATTACTTTCAAAGGCTATGTTGCAAATTAGCATAAGCTTAAGGATCAAGTAGGAGAGATGGCTGTAGAAGACAAGAAGAGTCAAACTATCGTATGGAGACCTGAGGTAGTAAAGACTAAGATGACCAACCCTATTGAGTCCAAGAGTCTTGATGGATTATTTTCCAAGGTGGAAAAAGAATTAGATTTAAAAGAGAGTTAAGAGTTTCTATTGATAACATTTATTGACAAATCTAAAGAAAAGAATGAAGTCAAGGATTCAATTAAAATCAACTAAGATTGCAAGTTAGAGAAAGATATGAAAATGTAGGAGTCTCCTGAGTTTTGGGACTTTTAGTGTCTCTATGTCAAAGGGGTGTCTCTATAAAGGATTCAAGGAGACACTTGTTAGTTAGAAGAAGATTGGGGCTGTCAGATATTTTTTGGTGAGAAGCTATGAAAATATGGTATGTTTGTGCATTATTTTTATATATCTATCTATTAGAAAAAATAATTTTGTGAAGAATCTCAGTGGTCCTATCTTGAGGAGTTAGATTATTGATCATGATTTGGATGTTCTGGTATAAAGGTGAGTTTTAAATATCTATCTACATATCTATTTGTTGTAGATTCCAAATTGTGTATGCCATGTAAGTTCACAATGTTCTACAGATGAGGTATATCTATATGAGTATTGAATGTGATTAGATAGTAGTTGAAGACTTGTTGAAGATGCCATGTTCCTGATAGAGCATGAAGTTAGGGGAGTCTTACAATTGGTCAAGTCCTAGGATCAAAGGATTGAGTAGTTAAATCTAAGAAAGAATGTGTAGAGAAGTAAGTTTGTGTGCTCAAATGATAATTCCAATTAGATAAGGTCTTTGGTTAAGGGGGTGAAACAAGTTCATGTGTTTGCTTTAGAGATATGTGAAGGAGTTGTAGTATAGGGTCAAAATGGGTGGTTTCAAGTGGATTAATGAGATTGATAGATTTTAAAGAAGTGTTTGGTTCTTAGAAAGTTCTATGCACTTATTTTTGATTTGCTCTTGGTGTTTTGTGGTCTAATGGTATGTTGAAGCCAAATTAAATTTTTTTGAGTATTCTCAGTTTTTTTCAATTTTTGCTTAAGGGCATGCAGGCCTAAAATGGGTTATAGGAAGTCATGGATCCCAAAGGTATGAATCCCAAAATATTTTTTTATAAGTGTTTTATGGGTTTCTCTATGTGTGCAATAAGTTTTATAGGTATGTGTTGACTAGAAGGAGGTTTGTTGACCTTATTTGTTTTGAGATTCTAGGGTTTTAGGCTATGTTAGAAAAGTGGTCTACCTTATGAATTAAGGTTTTTGGATTATTAATTTTTTTAATAGGATAAATGGGTTATCAAATAAATCTTCAAAAATATTTTAAGGTTTGTGGTTCTCAAGTTATTCATGTTTTTGTCAATATGGAGGGCTAATTAGCTAGTAGGTTTGTGAAGGAAGTATGTTAAAGAGAATGATATTGGTGATTAAAATTGGTGTGATTAAGGGGAAAAATGATATTGATATAGATATGAATTTTTAGGTATTTAATATGTGTCTACTAAAAATTATGGGCCTTACAAGTTTCAAGTAGGACTACAAGGAGACTAGACATGCCTAGTATGAAGAAGAGTGCCTTTTGCTCAATTTATTCAAAAGATAAAGGTATGTGTGTTTCAAGGTGAATTATCAAGTTGGTTTGGTACATGTTTCCTATTTTGTGAGTGGCATGAAGTTTTTTTGGTGGTCCTTATGGTAGCTTGAGAGAGAAGGCTAGTAAGCATATGTGGTGATTCTTCATGGTGTGTGGAGATTTGAAGATGATTAGAAGGTGAAATTTCTCAGAGTTATTAGGGGGAGTCCCTCTAAAATATTTATTGATGTGTTCAATTATATTTCTATGATTTTGTGTGTTTTTTCTTCATTGGTTGTAGTGTTTGATTGAAGAGAGTGTTGGCATATAGCAAGAGGATGTTGTTAAGGCAAGTTGGAGTAGGCTCAAGGTAAGGGGGACTTTTTATAATATTTCTAAGATGGTTGTTTCCTATTTTTTAGTATTTTTAGGTCCTAAATATCAAAATTTTCCCACTTTTTCATTATGTCAAAGGGGGAGAAAGTTCCTATAGTGGGAGTGCTTGAAGAGAGAGAAGGTGAGCTATATATTTCTATATATGATGGTTGTTGACATCAATGACAAAGGGTGAGATTGTTGGAGAGTTTTTAGTGATGTTATGGTGATGTAATTAAGGTGTCTTTGTGAGTGGATGAGTATCCTTGATATTCTATGTGACATTGTCAAAGTGTGTAATGTAGTTGTCCTAGTTTGTTTAAAGTATGATTGGTTAATCTTTAGCTTTGGCATGGTTAAAGATGTTTAGGGATGAGTATGGTGATTGAAGAATGTGAAATAGGTCCATAAGATGTTATATATGATTTTAAATCTTGTGTGCATAAGCTGGATTCATTTGGTTGATCATTATTTTCATCTAGACTCTTTGGGTCTAGTGGCAAAAAATCTAAGTAGGCTATTTGATGACATTACCATTTCCACATGGGAATGAGTCAAGGGGAGTTGGTCATATTGTTGTGACCAAATTAGTCCCTAGTTTTTATTCGCTAAATCTGAAGTCATGCATTTAATCATATTCAAATTATGAGGGTGCAAAATTGGCTTCTCAATCAGAATTCATCATTTTCCCATACTTAGCCAAATTTTAAATGCGGCCAAAAAGAGCTAAGTAAGCAATTTGATGATGTAATATATCACACATGTGGATTTTTTAGGAGAAGGTGATCATATGGGTTTGATTAATGTTGTACCTAGTTTATTTGTGCTAAATTTTAGATCATGCACTAAATCTCATCAAAAGATATGCATATGTAAAGTTGGGCTCTCATGTAGTTTGACTGTGTTTTTCCATACATAGCCAAAATTGCATAAGGTGAAAAAGAGCCAAGTGAAAATTTTGATGGTATTATATCTTTCACATGTGAAGGTTTCAAGATAAACTGACCATATGGGTTTGTTTAGTTTTTATCATAGTTAATATGTACTAAATTTGAGATCATGCACTGAAGTATGGCAAAAGTTATGCAGGAGTAGAGTTGGTCTCTTAGACAAATTCTAAGCATGGTTGGCTCTGTGAGATAAGTTTTTGAGAAGGTATTTTAATGGACTTATATATCAAATGCATGAAGGTTTTAGGAGCTATTTTGTAAATGGTTGGATTCCTCTTTGAAAGGAGAACATATGGTGAAAATTTTAAGACATGAGATTGTTTGTAGTAAAAGATATATCTATCTAAAGTTGGCTTTCCAGGCATATTGAAAGGGTCCCCATACTTAGTGTTTTCTACACTAATTAAATTTTGAGCAAGATTGATGGTGCACATTACTCTAAGATGTTAGGATGTAGTGAGATGAGGATAGGTGCATAATGTTTAATGACTAATAAAATGTATAGGATAAGGATCCAATGATGAGAAAGTGTTCATTAGATTGATCGAATGGTGAACATTAATAATTAAAGACTTGGTTGATAAAAATAAATTGATAGAGTGCATTGAGTCAACATTTCAAGATTGCACAAGATGAGGTCAAAGTGATTGAGGTTTAATGTTTGTATTTGGAAGACTATGTGTTAAAGTTTGGACAAGATCGATAATGTGAGATTAATCCAAAGCTGAGAGGACATGAGATATGAACATTGTGTTTGAAGTTTAACCATGACCATTGTTATTCAAATATTTGAATTTAACATAGGGAAAAACTAGATCTTTGTATTTTATCCATATATTTTGATATAAGTCAAATCTGCTGGTGTTGAAAAAAGAAAATATGAAGAGGACTCTATGGTGCATCTAATGAACTTGATTTAAAGATCTAGAATATGTATAAACAAATATATGGTGCTCCAAAGTTGATTGTGTTTATATATATGTTCTGCAAGTGACCTGAGAAGGATATTCAAGCTTGATTTGATGTTTTTTCTATGTTTCATGATGAATTTGATATTTAGGAGGGTTGTAAACTCCACGAGGATGTTTTGTGTGGATTTTGGAGGTGTGATCAGTCTTTCTTGAGTATGAACAATGATTAAGAAGTTTATTGTGTGTTTGGTAATGGTGTTCCTATGTATAAGGTCTTTATTTGAGTTGTTTGAGCATATGCAAAGGTGAGATAAGATGATTATGATCATTTTAGGATGTCAAAAGGGACATAAGAACTGGACCCATGTATTTGAAAGTGGTGCTGTTTTCTTATTTTGATTGATAAAGTGATAAATGGGTGAATAATTATCCATGAGACCTATAAGAGCTAGAAGGGATTTATTAAAAGGTGTAACTTCTTAAGGGTAACACATAGATGCAATTTCCAACCTATGAAGTTTTTATTGAGATATGTATTCATGTGATAGTTGCCTTAAGGGTTAAGGCATGCCTAAAGGATAAAAAAGATGGTGGTTATCATGATTGCTCTATAAATGGTGAAATCAAAGGTGGTGATTTCTAGACTTGTAAGACTTGAATGAAGGAGTATGAATGTGGAGCCAAGTGAAGGGAAGAAACTTTGAAAGAGAAGGTATAGGTTAGTGAGGAACAAAAGAGAGTGAAGAGGATTAGGCATGATTATTTAATCAAGGTGCTAAAGATGATCACATAGGTCATTATAACTAATAAGCCTAAAAGAGCCAGAATGGGTGAGTATGCTCAAGAGGATATTTGAGAGAGGATTATGTGTGTGAATTGGGAAGTGAAAGAGGGTTAGAGTGCCCTATGGATGAGTTGATGAGAAAATCAGTTTGAGGACTATTTGTATGACCTATTGGTCATAATTTTATTGGTAAAATAGTTCTCTTGTTGTTTGAGTATGAGAAAAGCTGAAGAGTGATAATAAGAGGTCCATCATTAGGTGTTGAAGACATCAGTGCAAAGGTGGATGTGTTCATAGGTGTTGTTATGGGTGCTTAACATATAAGGGGGTTGTTTCCTCCTTGTAAGGTCAGTTGTTGTGGGTGCTCAGATAGATAGATGTAGTAGCTCCTTATGGGATTTTAGTATCACTAAAATCAAGAATGGTAGTTCCTTGATCAATAGCTTGTTAGTCTAAATTGGTTCTTATTTTATAGGATAGTAGTCTAATTATAGGTTCTAGTAGGTTTTATTCCCCAAGAGGGTTTCTCATGTATGTCATGTGTTATGTGATTGATCTTGCATTATCTCTCTTTCTTATTGATATGAATGATGTATATGCTTCATGAATTCTTGTGGTAATTGATTAAGTATTTGTAAAGATTAGAATTGAATTTTGATAATTTTAGATCACTGATTCACTCTCCCTCTTAGTGATTGTACCTCTAACACAATGTTTTTCCAAACATGTTCGTGTTGAACTTAATTCCACCTACAAACAAAAATTTGCCATTGACATAACCTTTCCCAATAATAAATCAATTTTCATCAGCTCATGATACCCCTAATCATAATTCATGATTTCTAAGTCTAGATAGTAGTGAAGCATTGCCTTAGACTTAAAATTAAGCCTTAGTTCCATTTAAAAAAAATAATACATAGAATTCTATTCAAGATTCAACCAAGCCTGAGTTAGATGCAATCCAAAAATGGTCCAAAAATTGAGAAATGATTTTTTGAACAAAAAATAAGTAGGAAGCTCAAGTAGTAGATATTTTGCTCCAAATTTCACTTAACAACACAATTATAAGACCTTTAATAGAGTTGTTAAATAATCTAAGTCCTCATCTAAAAAATTACCTAAGATCAATATTATGGATATTGCCTTACCTAGTAGGTGTCATGTGCACAAAACAACCCAACATGGAGAACTTAACTATGCATAAAACAACCCAACATGGATAACTTAACTATATTGATTTTTTTCTAGCCTTTGACATTTTAAAAAAAAAATTGATAAATACAAAGTTGTCCCAAATGTTCAAAATACTTTAAGTAATTATGATGCTTCTAGTTCATCATAGTCTCTAAATACAACCATGGTCTTCGAAACTCTATATTTCCCTAACATAGAAGAAAATGATCCTAAAGAGGATACCAATGTTATCCAAGACTTCCAACAATACCAAAGAAGAAACTACACTCTTAGGAGTAGAGCATAACAAACTTTTACAACCTCAACTCCACTAGATAATGCTACCACACAATTTGATCCTAAATATATAAATTATCCACCTCTACCAAAGTCAAGTGACAATCAACCATCCACTAGCAAAATAAGTTACAAAATTATAGAAGACATGAAGAAGATAAAATCAAACATAACTCTCCATGAATTAGCATAGATCACTAAATAAAGAGATTTGCTTCTTAAGCCCCTCACAGACAAGAGTAGTCAGCCCAAATAAAACCCTACCAATACTAATGTTTTAATACATAAGAATAGAGATGAAGTCTCACCATTCTTGCTTATATTTAGAATTTTTGGTAAGAACCTTCATAATTAAATTGTAGATTTTAGTGGATCAACTAATGTTATGCCTGCAAGTGTTTACAAAAAACTAGGTTTATTTCTTATGAAATTAGATAAAGTGATAGTTTAGTTGGACAAGTCTAAATTTAAGGTTATAGATGAGTTATTGAATGTCTATATGAAGTTTTAAGCTAAGACAAGAGTGCAAAAGTTTATAGATATAAAATTAGTTTAGATTCTTGAAGTGTATGGCATGTTATTAAGCATATATTGGTCAAGATCACTCAATGGATATATGGAAACTAACTTTTCCCATATGTGGATGCCATGGAGAGGAGTGGAAAATCAAATTAAAATTGATAGAGAGTCACACATGAAGTTGATGATAATATAGTACAATATAATTAATGACAAAGTTAACTTCACCTCTATAGATGTATGTGTCTATACCTTGTCAATAAAATTAGTCAATAAGAAAATAACTGATCATGATCATAATCTAGGTATGTGGTCACTATATTTAGATGTATCGTGTTCTATGAAAGGAGTTGGGACTTGTGTTTTCATCATTAGTCCCAATGGTAATAGATACATTACAACTTTTATATTTTAATTTCCTTATACTATCAACATGAAAAAAAATAAAGCCTTAATTTTAGGTATGCTATTGGCAATCAGGTTTGATGTCCATCAATTAAGAGTTTTTAGTGATTATGAATTGGTCATCAACTAGGTATGTATAAAATTTCAATGCAAGATTTATTATTTAAAAAAATAAAAATACTGTGCTTGGGATTTAATTGAATATTTTAATGCTTTTAACATTTTAGTCATCCCTAGAGCAGAGAATGCAATGGAAAATAAATTATCCATCTCAGTTGCTAACCTCACACATTAGACAAGACTGAATTGTAAAAATTCTATGAAATTAATTTCTTATCCCTTTATGTTTGATAATGTTAAAAATTTCCAAGTTTTTGATGATGATAAGAAAAATTTTGATTTCTTATCTAAATCTAATTATTTTGATTAACAAATTGTTGATGAAGAAGATAGACTTGATTTTAAAGAATAATAATATAATGCTGATGGAGTAATTTAGCTAAAATATAATCATATTCTGAAAGCAATGCTATCATTAAAGATATTGTTTGACTTGGAGATCACATCATATAAATTAGGGAAGAAGCCTAGGTTGAGTCAAGAGTCAAGGATTCTCAACATGGGAACTCCAAACAAGCTTAAAAACATGGTGGTTAGACTTGAGTACGGTAATGAAGAGATGCAATCATTGAAGAAGATGTTGTTGGACTATTAAGATATCATAGCATGGAACTTGAATGACCTAAAGATATTTTACCCTCATATTATGACACATAATATTCCCTTAAATATTGATTAGAGACCCTTTAGGCAATGTCAAAGGCCATTCAATTTGGTTTTAGAGCCACTAATTTTGAAAGAAATCTATAAGATGTTATCATCTAGAATTATCTTCCTGATACATCATTCAACTTGGGTGGAAAACCTAGTGCCTGTGAGGAAGAAAAATGGAGAAATCCATCTTTGTGTAGGTTTTATAAATATTAATCATGCATTAGATAAAGATAACTATCCTTTGCCTTCACTTGATGAAGTCATTAAACAAGTCAGTAGTTCATAGATTATGCCCTTTTAAGATAGATTCTTAGGTTACAATTAGATCTTAATGGACAAGTAAAATAGATCCAAAATAACATTCACCACTAAGTGGGGCACTTAATCCTACAATAAAATTCTATTTATTTTACTTAATGTTGGTCCTACATTTCAATGAGTTATGAATACCACTTTCAAAGGCCTAATTGGGAAGTGCATAATAGTGTAAATGGAATACCTAAATATATTTTCTAAATGTAGATCAGGTCACTTGAGTCATATAGAGAAGATATTCAAACATTATATAAGGTTTGTAATATCTCTCAACCCCTAAAAATATATCTTATGTGTGATGTAAGGTAAGATTTTAGGACACATTATTACCAAATAAGGTATGTTAATTAACCTAGAACAAGCTAATAATATTTCTCAAATCTAGCTACCAAACAATAGGAAATAAATGAAATTATTTTTTGAAAAGATCAATTTTGTATTAATTTTTTTTCTAGTTTTGACAAAATAACTAAATTGTTGAATTCTATGTTAAAACAAGGAGCTAAGATAGAATGGGATGCTTATTCTAAGAAGGAATTTCAAGAAATTAAGAATGCAATTATACAATATCCTATATTGGTCAACTCAAATTATGCTAAGGATTTTTATATCTATTCTTTTGCCTTTGATCACATGATTGTAGATGTTTTAACACAAAATTTTGAAGACAAAGAACACACCATAGCTTTTATGAGCACATTTTTGAAAAAAGTTGAATTGAAGTAACCTATGCTAGATAAAAAAGCCTACACAATTGTGAAAGTACTTAAAAAGTTTTGTCATTACCTATTGAGGAACAAAGTATACACCATAGTTCCAAACCCTGTAGTCAAACATATGCCAGGACAAAATGAGCTGGGTGAAAGAAGAGGATGTTGGGTCACAAAGCTTCATGAATATGAAATTGAAGTAAAATTGACAAAATTGGTACATGGTCAAGGTTTATCCAAGTTAATTTTATAAGTGGATCCCAACATCTTCATTTTGGAATTCAATGAATTTCATCTTCAATTTGGTCCATGGTATGATTTAATTATCTATTACTTACTTTATGGCAAGCCCCTAGCCAATTTTGACAAAATACAAAGAAGAACACTAAGGCTAAAAGTTGCACATTGTATATTATAAAGAGGAGTGATGTGCTAAGGAATCATGAAGCAATTTACTTAATATGTTTGCCTAAGGAAGAACCAAAAGAGGTGATGAACTCATTTCACGATAACTTGGGAAATGGTCATCCTTCTAATAAAGTCATTTCCCACATAATTCTCAAAGCTAGATATTATTGGCCAACCTTATTTAAGGATACTTATGTACATGTGAGGACTTGTCATTCATGTCAAATATTTTCTAAAAGGTAAATTCATGCTCCCATGTTATTGCATCCAGTAATAGAAGAATGCCCATTTTACCAGTGGGGTTTAGAATTTATTGCAATCATAAATCCCAGCTCATTAGTTGGTCATAAGTTCATTCTCACCAACATAAAGTATTGTATGAGATGGACCAAAGCTAAAGCAATAAGGAATAGTGTAGCTATCAAAGTTATTACCTTCATACAAGAATACATTGTAACCTAGTTTGGGACTCCTATATCACTTATTTGTAATAATAGACCAGCTTTCTAATCAACAGAGATGACTGAGTGGGCATATCAAAATGGAATCACACTAAAATTATCCTCAAACTATTATCCCCAAGGAAATGGTTTGGTAGAATCAACCAACATGAATTAGATAAATTCTATAATGAAAGCAATTGATCAAAACCCACATAACTAGCATGTGCTACTCAAATATGCTTTATGTGCAGATAAAATTACACATAAACAAAGCTTGAATTATTCCCATTTCTTGATTATTTATGGAATGGAGTTAATTTTATTAAAGTAGCTCAATAAACCCACTTATCAGTTCATATAAGAATATATGGAAATAGATCTAGGAAATCAATCTAGATTATTAGACTTGATCTAATTAGAAGGTAGATGAGATGAAGCTTTACAAAGTTTTATCAAATATCAGGGAGTTTTAAAGAGATGTTTTGATAAGAAAGCACAAGTGAAAGCCTTTAATTTTTTAGATTTGGGTTTTTTATGGGATAAAGAACATGATAGAAAGGGTTAGCATGCTAAATTTAGTCCTTTGTGGATTGAACCTTACCAAGTATTTGAGCTTTTTGTATAGAATGCATTAAAATTGAGGGATCTTTAAGGCAAAGACCTAACACTTCTAATTAAAGACAATATTTGAACCATTATTTCATGGTTACTCCATTTGATATCATTTATGAGTGAATATTCTACCTTTCTTATGTGTATATATTTTGTATATAGTTTCCTATTTTCATAGTTAGTGTTTCCTACTTTACTGCTTGCTTTAGTTTAGTTTGATTTTGTTATTTTATTTTATCTTAGTTTATTTTATGTATTATTTTTTTCCCTCCTTAACTTATTTAAAGTTGGTATTTTGTGTTTTAAACCTTTGGTGGTATGTAGTATGCCTTTCAAAAATTTATTAGAGCCATTCACATGTTTATTATGAGAAGTCAAGTCCTGAAAGGGTAGTCTTTGGCATTCTTGAATTAAGATAATTAGTCTTTGAAAAATTGTAGACAATAGGATATTAAGGTAATGTTGTGTCCTTATGATCTCATAGGTGAGGAAATTCAAATGGTGGACAATAAAGTATGATATTTTTCAATTTAATAAATTAGAATGTGAATCATCCTTGAATATTCATATAGACTACTACAATTTCTTTATGCATTTCCAGAATTCAAAAGCCTATGATTGAAGATAGAATGTGTGAATTTTAGAAATGTTTCATGTATTTTTTAAGCCATAAATTTCACTTAATTTAACATTTGAAATAAAATGCAAACATGAAATTGATTTAAACATGTCTTAATATTTATGAATATTCTGAGTCTATCATTACACCCACAAATTAGTCCCCAACTCTCAATGGACTAAACAACAAAACATTTTCAAAAGAAAGAAATCAAGAGGAAATTGAACAAAATACAAAATATAATTATTTCTTCAAAAGGGTGATTTAGACAATCTCCATCACAGGTTTTCTAGCTTGGTTGGCAATAAAACAAGGCCTTAATGGGAACATATGTATTTTTATCAAGGCTATAGATGCCTAGCTAGAAATAGATTAATTCCGATGCCATTTCCACCAGAGGCAAACATCCAAATTGTCCTTATCATAAATTCTAACTATTTTAGATAGGTTTAAATTTATTTATGTAAATACAAGAACTAAAAATAATCAATCACTTTTAACATATGTTGATGGTCTTAAGTGGATTTGAATCTTAGTATGTCACATATTGAGGTAGAATTTATGGGTTTGTCTAAAGGTTTGGTTTTTTGTTTAGTGTTTTTTGTTTGATTTTGATAATTTATAGTTTAGGTTTTGAATGTTTAGTAGCATTCTCCCTATTAAAATCACCATTTTTTGGGTTCAACATACCCCATACTCAAATTTTTCACATGGGGACCCTTTTGCTTTAGCATAGCTATTTTTTTTATCACATTCTTAAATATTAGTAAGACTTCATTTATGAATGCCCTTCAAATTTCAAATATTTGGTTCCATTTATATTCTCCTACTTGTGAGATTGACATATTTATCACCTTCTAGTTTATTTATATATCATTGAGATATATTCTTCATGTAATTTCAAATGTTAAGTGAAATATGGATTCTTGCATGATCATTTTATTTTATATTGACCTATCTTGGAAATTTTTTCATGTGCTTCACACTTTGAAATATTCATATAGTCATTAAAGAGATTTATTTCACTCAGACTAGTACTTATTTGGTTAAATTTACATTAAAATCTAGATCTATTTGCCTTTGTCAGATTTAATTTTCAAAATAATATCATGTTTGACCAAGTTTGGTTTGTGTTTTCAACTAATTTGGACTAAGTCATTACATGATTTCTTCATGCTTAAATGGTTTTTTATTTTTGACTAATTTATTAATTATTTCCCAAAGTTATCTTTGCTTTGTTTTAT
This sequence comes from Torreya grandis, assembly GCA_037957365.1. Lineage (NCBI taxonomy): Eukaryota > Viridiplantae > Streptophyta > Pinopsida > Cupressales > Taxaceae > Torreya > Torreya grandis. The sequence continues at coordinate 1,196,387 of JARHVA010005072.1, forward strand.
TTATAGAAATATCTTGGAGCTATCGATCTTCATCCACGTGTCAAAATCCCATAAACTCAGATAAATCCATAGCCAATTGTTTTTGAAAAAATGACTAAGTCCTTGTAAATCCCTAGTCCCTAGGATTACACCACATGGCATAATCCTAGTGACCCACACCTCAAAACCATATAAACTCATAACCTCAAAATCTAGGGGGAATTAAGGCATTAACCTGGCCAAATGGAAAGTTGATTGATATTGGCAAAGACTTGTGGCCCCAATATTATAATACTTAGCACCATCTCAGAAGGTTGAAACCTCAGGGCATTTGCAATATTAACCCAAGAAGACATGAAGAGCTCAAGATGCCAAGAAAAAGACATGTGGTTGTGATGATTAAAAAATCAAACAATAGGGCAATGCCAAGAAATGTCGACATGATACCAAGTGGAAAATTTCATTGGAATAATTTATTATTCCAATGCTACCTAGTTATTATTCATTAAATAAAGAAATCATTCATCTAAAAGTAATTTTGTTACTTTGAGATAAGTAGAAGAAATTGAGAATGGATAAACATGAGAATTAACTAGCTATTCCATCATTAGGATTGATTTGAAATGTAATTTTTTCCCTATTTGGATCAAGGATAATTCAATGGAATAAATTACATACAAGAGAGTCCCTATTGATAATTGGATATTAGAGTGCATTAGAGATTGAATCCACTTCCATCTTGGAAGTTAAATCTAAAATTATGACATGAATAGATCTTTATCCTTTCTTGATGTGTTATCATAAAAAAATGAGTTATAATTGGTTATTAAATTTAATGTTTATATCAAGAGCATTTAAATTATGGTTGCGCATCATAACCATGATGGAGTAACATTATCTATACAAGCAACATTGCTTTCTATTATAAAATTTCAATAAATTTAGTCTAAAAACACTATTAGACTAACATTAGGATGACCCTTATTCCCTCATGCTTTTCAGATTTTGATTATCTATAAATGTTGAAACATTTGAGTACCAAAAAATATGGATATTGATGTATGATTTCACCTTCCTTTCTTACTAGTTTTGCCTTGAAAATTTTACAAATATATTGATTTGAGAAGTAATCTATGCAAAGAAGTTTTTTGATGTTATTGGTGTGCAAGTTGATATACAATTAGATTGTGCAATAACTAGCTTAATTATATTTAAGATCTCATTTTGATTATTTTAAAGTTTACATTAGTCATAGTTTGAAAATAGATGTATACTTATGTATTATCTTTATTTTGAATACAGTTCTAGATTTCATGTTCACATAATTTTAATTTGAGTCTTGTTCATTATGGTATTTAGTTTGTGTAGTAGCTAGGTCAGATGGCCAATTATTTTATTGTAGCCAACACTGATTTAATTTTTGAGTATTGGAAGACCTATCTTAATCAAGGGATTTATCTCTTTTCTACCCTACTCTTTCCCTCTTTTTACATTTTTTATGAGAAATGATCTACCCATTACATTTTAAATAACTAATTTGTAGAGGAACCAATCATTAGATTCTAAATATCCTAAGGAAATAAATTGAACCCTTAGTAGAGATAATCACATCCTACCCATACTATATCATTCATAGTTTCTTGGCTCTTGGATCACAAAAAAATCCTAAAAATAAGGGGAATCTTTGTCCCACGAGCTGTTGACTTCTTTTATTCACTTAGATTAGCTAGTTATTAATTTTTTGGTGAGTTAGGATCTCTCACATTCAATAAAGGTTTGAAATAATAAATGGATAAACAACCTCAAAATCCATAGCAAGGAAAACCATAAAATGATGATTCCAATCAACTTATAGATACCATTAAAGAACCAAAATAATTTTAAAGGTATGCCATATCACATGATATAAGTTCATAAGTTTCAATACAATAATATTGAATAGTGTGGCTTTGGAAGGACAAAATTGGGGAAAGGGAGCTAACATATCAACAATTAGAAATAAAACTCTTTAATACCCTTACATGATATGAATTATGCATCGTAAATCCAAGTTTCTAAAACCACCAAAAACTTACCAACATGTAAGTGGAAAATATCACAATATGTTCCCACAAATAGGAGAAAAGGTTAAACCACATTTAGGCATCAAACTACTCCATTTATACAACTCATCTAGCCAACATGAAATATAAGATACCATTATATGAAGGCTAAGGAATGTAGGTGAATTAACAGTAATGAAACATGATTCCAATTGGAAGGTACACAAACTTAACATCATTTAATATATTAATCCACTCAATGGACTTATGATGATCTCACTTGATGATGAGAGAGTATCAACTCATCTCTATGCTAGTTAAGTGATAACTAAAACAAGCCTCTTCCCAAACTAAGGGAGCATATGGAATATCAATCCATAAAAAATCCTAACACATAGGAATACACTAACATAACATGCTACACTCATCTAATATTCTAAGGATGTCAAATAATAAAAGATGGTGCTAATATCTAAGGGTATTCTAAGATCCCTTCACCTAGAATTGATGTTATCAAGGCATACAAATACATTTATTAGGTGCACAATTATTTAGGTGAAAAAAATCTCATGTTTTCACAAAACCCACTACACATAACACAAGTGGACCCTAATGATTTTATTTATAAATAAATAGGTCCTATCATCACCAAGGGTTCTCAATCTAAGGTTGATAAGTATTTTCTAGGAACTCTAATTCATGAAACTCATGAATTATGCTAGGAATTCAGCCACCCAATATGCTACCCAATAAGAAATCACAAATCTCAATCCACATAAAAACTAGTAGATATAAGAAATGTACAAATTCCTCTTAAGGGCACATAATCATATAAAAACTTGTTTCTAAAAATATTCCTAGAAAATCATCTCAAATTTCAAGACTCATGTGTCAATTCTGTTACAATTTGCTAGAACTCAACCATCTATTTCCAATCTAAAATCATGCATCCACAATCATTTCAAGAAACCTGTATAATAATAAATGACAAATTTGTGAGGAAGGTAAAAAATACATCACATAAGGATTCAAGGTTAAATTTACACTCCTAGATGATTATGAAAATAACACCATTGTAGAATGCATCCTTTTAGGAAAAAAAATCCCATGAATCATGGATGTGTAATACATGAAGTCCTCATTAGGAAATAAAAAGGATGGCCCCAACATCTCAATTCATACAAGGGTATGGCATGTTTCTTATGATGAGGCATTTCAAGCCCCAAGAATAAAAACAAACATCTAATACAATAACACAAAAGTTATACATGCATTTATACAACAAACATTATAAAAATGATGTAATGGTCAAAATGAAGAGAGGAGTCACCTTAATAAAGTTAACGCCCACAAAATTTAGGATGTCATAATTCATGCTAAACTACATGATTTAGGAAACTATAACATAAGATACAAAAGCAAAAGCATATTATTATCATGAGCATGTTTAACAAATGAAGGAACACCCACTCAGGGCTAAGGCTACATCTATCTCTGAAAGAAACTTCTCTTTCATTAATATTATCAACATGGGTGCCACCACCATGGAAAAAATATTTATGAGGAAATTATCTCACTATTATCAAGGAACTTGAATATCATAAATATATTGACTAATTCAAGATGACCCATAAGTGGGAAGGTATGTTCAAACCTTATTAGTAACAATTTAAAAACAATCATATTCCTCTTGAATATCCCTATTATTTTATCAAAATTAGAGATTAAATGGTGTTAATATAATTTAGATAATTTTTTGAGTAAATAATAAATGCATAAGATATATAATAAATACACATGACTCATTTGAAACTTATTATTTTTAAAAATATGATAAATTGGAAAAGTAGTAAAAAAAGAATGACTTATGGAACTTAGATTTATAGGATTACAAGAGTGGACTATTAGATTGACTGTAAGGCTATGTGAGATTGTTATGAATTAGGAACATGGATCTACATAATCTTGAGACAAGGTTGGCCTGCTCTATTATTTATTGGGTGCTCTAATGCATCTTAGGGTTTTTAACCTATGTGTAAATTCTCATTAGCATGCCTTCACCTATATATCTTATATGAAAATATATTCATTTCATTAGGGAAGCTAATGTATGCCTTCTTATTCAATCAAAACCTAGCTTAATGAAAATAAGGAGCTAATGATATAAAATGGGGGAAAGGGGATTGGGTTTTCCTTGATCTTAACACCTCTTATGTTGAGCACTGACTACATACCAATACTCCAAAGAGGGATCAAAGTCCATGTAGTTATCCCATGCTACAATCTTGTGTGCATAATATTAATGAAATGTTATATGCCCATGCAATCCTGGTGTGATAAAGTGCTTGCAAAAATGACTTGTGACCTTGTTATTCTATTTAGACTTAGCTCAGGGCTACTAGGGTTGTATGTACTCATAATTTTGAAGAATAGGTTATTTCTTGTCAATGTAAAGCTAGGATATTTTGGAATTTTCAATAATGGGAGCCTATTGATATCTAGTGAATAAATTCATATAAAATATACTTATATAGTTGGATTTTTTGATTTCCTTGAATAGGAATTGAAAAACATGCATGATGACCCATTGTAATGAATTTGATAAATTAGTTGTTAGTTGGTGGGAGGATGAAATTGATAGATTCTACATGACTGACTTGTGGGATTGTCCTAAAGGAGTGGTTTCATATGAGAAATAGAGAAAACTAAACCAAAAGTATGAATAAGTTAAATAATGAGTCTAGGATGCATGGAATAAGCAATAAGAGCATTTAGTTTCATATTTTCCTTATGATAGAGGGCCATCCACATAGAAGTATAGGAATAATAATTTAAAACCATGGAATTGAGCATAAGTTAAGTGTATATAAGGAGTGGTCACAAGTATATTATTTTATCATCAAATTTTAATTTTAGTATCTACATTTCCCCCAATCTTATTCTAGTAATGAAACAAATTGAAATTACTATAGTAAAAGGAAGAGTGTTATACCTAAGCTTACCTGTGAAACATGGTTTTGAATGTAGATAACATACTAAATTATGATTCATGAAAACCTAAATTGAAACATGTATAAATTAGTCCTTAGGATCAAAATCTAAAATTAAATACAACAAACTTATAGATAAAATAACAAGGAATGGATATATATTTTCATGTATGCAAACTGTTATGTTTTCTAGTATAAAACTAGTGACTAGAGAGGGTGAAATCCTTGGATATTTTTTCATTAAAAAAATTAGATTTGATTGTTCATTCCTCAATCCTCATTGGAAGGATAATTATGCTTAAAAACTCAATATGTACTTGAATTTATCATCACACAACCAAAGATGGTAAAATAGCTTGGAATGCTTGTATGAATTCCAATGTGTTATTTTGGTACAAAATTGGTGAAAAATGATGTATCAACAATTGTAGATAGAATAATATTCATTTTGGTGTGAAATTGGTGAGATACCTAGTGAAAAAATGGTGCCAAGATTGGTCAAATATAATATGAACTAACATTGGTGTATACAACATATAGAATGATAAGATTTACCATTATTTATGTGGAAATTAGTGTAAAAATGATAAGCAAAGTGATCATGTGCCATGTACATGCTTTAAATATGATATCTGAGTATATTGATTGAGTAATACTAGCTGAATTTATAATTAAAAACTTTTGTGAAAACCTGGAACTCATGCTACGCATGATGCCCCTAATCTAATCAGAATTATGTAATAACTTATGTATAAATATGAAAGTATCTTTTGATAACCAATGAAAACTATTTTATAGATTGAGTATGATTTTGAGAAATATGGAAAATGTTGTTTCTAATTTCTAATGAAATATCCCTAATTTGAACATTACCAGCTTGTGTTATTGTCCAAATGGTACAATGATATCTAAATGAAATTTTAAAGGAAAAAGAGAGTATGAACTATGATTAACTGAATAAATATTGTTATTTTTTGTCTATGTTGTGGGCTATTGTAGCTTAGTCTCTAAGATAATCCACTATGTTTGTACCCTCTTTTGAGGTGATTTGTATAACAAGCTTATAACTTAGCTAAAAAAAAGTTATGTGAATGATTTTATATAGAGATTAAAATCTAGAGTAATAATTATAACATTTGAGATCATGGCATCATATTGATAATATGAGAAAAATAGTAATGTATGATACATGTAAATAAAACATATAATAGTGTCATGTCTAGTTATATGTTTAGAAATTAGGCATGCAATTAAAAATGATCATATGCTAAATACTTATAACTGATATAAAACTACTTGGGGAAGATGCATGATATCCATCATGGCATAAAAAAACTAGGGAGCTACACGATATCCATCATGGCATTGAGAGGATTGAGAAAAACATAGCACATAATAATCATCACCATGGTGCACACACAAATATTAAATGCAAGGGCACATAAAACACACAAGAAGGCTAAGGGGCCACATACAAGGGACATGTTAAAATATCACTCATATGCATAGAAGCATACAATAATAATCATAGCCATAAAAAAGGACATGCTTCAATTTCCACAATCTAGAGAAGATGAATACACATAAATCTTGAAGAAAAGAACTAAATGTTGACCAAATTTGACTTTTAGGTCAAATTAGGGCACCCATAGTAAAAAAGTTAGATTTTTAGGTCTATTAGGGAGTGTAATATATTTTCATTATGTGTTTTATAGGTTAATTGATGTAAACTAATATTATGTTAGCTTTGGTCAATTAGTTTTTATGTCCTTATATCATTTTTGGGTTATTTGAGGGGTCAAAAAGGTGCATTTAATGATTTGTACATGTCTATTAGTAAATTTTCAAGTGTAAAAATGTGATTTCATGCCCCATGTTTCATTATAAGTCTTATACAGATGACACTACTAAAAATATGGTAGGTTGTTAAGAGAAAAGTTAGTTTTCTTAAAGAAAAGGAAGAAAATGGCACTTATACAACTTTCTTAGGAAGTGTGCCACTTGGAAAACATGTAAATGTGACTCTTCACCTTACCTACACTCATATACATGTTTGTTTTTATCTGGAATTGTCTTTTATTTCTCAAAACCATTTTCTTCCTTTTCACCTTTCTAGACACACAAAAGTGACTTGTAGATTTGTACTTGGTATGACCAGTAGAAAGAGTTTCAAGAAAAATGATGGAAATTTGTTGTACACTCAAAGATATTAATTTTAATAGAAATAAGATTTAGAATTATCAATTTTTTATTTATGAACCATTCATTTGAAGTTGACTATGTAAATCTACCTATAAATCTATGCACCCTCTAGGTTTTGCCTTTGGTTTGAAGAAGTCTGTACAATCCATTTATTAAGTTTGATAATAAAGGGTTATGATAGATAATTATATGTTTCTAATGTTGTAAAATGATGTCATTTCATTTCAAGTGCATATCCCTAGCAATATTCATAGTTTATATGCATGGACTACACATACACATGGTCTACCATTGGAGTGTGCATATACAGGTGGTTTCAATGGAGAATCAAATTGAATCAAGGATTTTTAACTATTTTAAAGTTTTCATTATGGAAAAAAACCTTTTGGATAATTTTAAAGAGTCTTAGTGTATTCATAAGGCCCAAAACAATGTATATAGCCATCCTCTACTTGTTGCCTATATGAGTAAAAAGGCCACCTACAGGTGGTTTAACAGAGAGTTGAATGTATCATTTTGAAACACTGAAGCATGATTATAAAGCCTTTTTAAATTATTAACATGTGAGTTAAATATGGAAAAAATTTCATAGGTGTTGGCTGGAAAATACAAATTGAAAACAATCTCTAATAATGATGACTGAGATTTTGGGACTGTCTGCCCTAAAAACACAAAATAAAGGTCCTCAATGTTTTTTGTATATGTTATAACATGGTTGAGGTAACTCTTGGAAAAACTAAGTTGATAAAACTTGTATATTTTTATAGTGCTAAGTACCATTCCAATTTTGGGAGAAGGATGGCAAGTGGAAGATGGTCACTTGGAGGCCTAAAGGTGCCTCGAAAAACATTGAACTTGGACAATGAACTCTATAGGATTTCAACTCTTTATTCCACTCTTGTTTCCCAAATTGATACTAGATTATAACCTCACATGTGAATGGATCCAATGGTGAACATGAGACTTTTATGATCTAAGGATCATCCAGAGAGTTTTGAGTATGGTTTTTTGCTTCCTTCATACACCCTCCAGTCCATATAAATGGCTAAAACATAGTCACCTACAACCATACTACCTACTTTAAGGTTTAACCCAAGTTGTAATTTGACCTTAAAATAATAGTGTGAGTGTTTATAAGTGGCGAGGGAAACACTAATGACATTAAATTTCACTCAAAAGTATGATATACTATATTTTTATCTATATGTCTACCTACAGGTTCCTATTCCTTGTAATGTAGCCCTACAGGCTGGCTAAAAATGACCATGAAGTTTGAACTAAATATCTTGAGGATAAACTTCACTCTAAAACATAAAAGGAGAAAATTTAGTTAGTAAATGGTAAATATAACTTAAAATATGTTTTAATTCATTATTTTAAGGTCTATAACAGTTAAGACACCTACATGTCATTCATCTATAGCCTACTTATAGAAGCTCATAGAGCTCTCAAAATGAATTAGGAAAATGATGGTCTCATAAAATTCATATAGCATACCTATAGAAGGTTGATTGAGATATTAAAAAGGGTTTAAAAGGATAAATTATAATCTCCAAGAGAAACCAACACCCATGAAACCCCATATTTCTATATTACAGTCAATTGTAGTTGACTGAGACACAAACAACAAGCAAAGAGGCTTTGTTGATGGGGTCTAGCATAAGTAATGCAAAAAAATGAATAAAAACAAGTGTGAAATGGATATAAGGGATAATTAAGATAGTTTTTTTTAAAAATGGTTTCAATACTAAGGTAGGCTTACATAATATTTTTAGTTACACAAGGTTTTTAGGTCAATACAAACTTATAGCTGGGCATGCAGGCAATAAGTCAAAGTAAGGTGTCCAAATGGGAAGTTTAGGCCAATAAAGATAATAAAATGGGAAAAATACAAGATAAAGTGACTTAAAATTATTAATGGATGTTTAATAAAATGTTTTTCAAACTCTATAAATCAAAATGGCACCTATAGTAGGGTCAAAAAGGGTGTTTCTCAGTCAAAGGTAGAGTAAGACACAACCTTGTGAGTTTGAGCGTATATAGGAGTGTGTGAGAGGTTGGAAAAGAAAATGGATATTTGAATAAAATTAAACATGATAAATATCACATTAAAAAACTCTCACCAACACAAACCAAGCATTTAGGAGGGCACCTTCAAGTGCATACACAGTCTACTCTTAGAACCTTCTACTTTCTTGCTTCTCTAGAAGTTCGTTTGGAATTCAGAAGGGTTAAAATGTCATATGACTTAGTTAAGCGATAAATTTTTGAAAAAATAGTCCTTTTAAATTTTATAACCCTCTGCCCTTCCTAGTTTTTATGATAAAATAAGGGAAGTTCCCCTTGCTTTGTCTCAAATAGGGGGCACTTTCCCATGCACAAACCTTGGCAGTATTGGGGAAATAAGTGAAAAGTGGTGACCATAAGCTTGTAGGACCTTGTATTAAGGTTATATAAGTTAAAAATAATACATAAAAACATATATAACCAAGTAATAAATATTAAAACCAAATAGGGAACCCTACACTCCTAAGGTTACAGTCATGCATGATGGGCATTTCTAGACCTAGAAGCCAAATTGATAGTCACTATCACTTATCACATGAATGAAGCTTTATAGTGGATGGAATTTTTTTTAATGGATAATAATATAGGTTTTTGAGCTATTTATATATAGGGTAACTTATAAAAACTCACCTTGAGCTTCAAAATTAAAACATGCCTATTAGGCATGGTGAAGCCTAGTGCCCAAGTGGGGAGTCCATCACACTTTTTGCATGAAGTGAGAATTTAAACATATTGTAACATGTTAAAAATGTTACTAAAGGTATTATAAAACCTTTAAAGTATAATGTAATTCATAATAATCAATTATTGAGCCCAAAACTCTCTCAAACATGTAGAAATAATAAAAACAAGTTCGATAAGAGGATTTCAAATGCTCATATATTGCATGATTGTCTCCATGGAGAATATATAAGTTTAGATGAGTTAGAAGAGTTACATATAAATTTATTTGTGGTGTTTTTTATTAGCTTGGAAGTTAGTGTTTTATGAACCAAGCTTAAGACACAAAACAAGCTTAAAACCCTACTAAACCCTTAGCCAGGACCTGATGGAGAAGATGATCTTGGAAATATAGTAAAATGGCATAGTTGGAATATAAAACATATTGGAATTTTAATATTACTCACTCAAGATCCTTACGATGTCAACTATCTATACATATTTGTAAGGATGGGGTGCAAAGCAGGATCTTTTTGACCATTTTTTATGTTTTGAAGGTTATAGAAATATTATTTAGATGAAACCAAATTTGGGTGAAATATTAATACTTAAGATAATTACCCATATTAATTTAATTATTTTAATCAAATTTTATATTCCCCTACCAAGTGTTTTAACTCAAGCAATCAAAACTAGCATATTGCACAAGCTATGGATAAGTGTGAAAACTTCAAGTGGATGGCCTTTTATGGTGACCCTGATGCTTCCAAGGACGTGGAGGGTCTTGAAACATGTAACCAAATAACTTTTATGTATTTTCATGGAAAAATTAAGGCATTTTGGAGGCCAAGTGTGCATGGTAAATGGAAGAGTAGTTTTCTAGATAGTAGATGATGATGGATCACTTTCATAGGTTTCTAGAGGACCAAACATGAAACCAATGCATGGAGAGGCATGTATGAAAGTATACCCATAAATTTAATTCATTATACCTGATAATAATTATTTATTATATTTTCAAATAGGTCCAATCATGTAGTCATATTTTTTGAGCCAAAATGAGGAGATTTGTGCCACGTTACAATACTTTGATGACTTGGATTGAAATTTTTACTTCATGAAATTGCATGGTTATAACCATATCATATTATCATGGATGGATAACACATATTATAATCTTGAAAAGTGTCCTTAGGACTCTTGGAATTCTCTTCTTATCTCTCTCTCAAGCTCTATAAGTGATAGTCATTTTGGCCATTGTAAGGGATGCTCCTTCTGAGTATGGTGAATCCCTGATCATTTATATAAATTTTGATAAATAAAATTACTAAGTGTTACTTATTCCATGAATATTCATAGTGTGATTTAATTTAATGTTAAATTTACTTAGTGAAGACTATGGATTCCTTAGCAAGTTGTCACATTCACTCACCTATTTGCAGCTTCTTCTTACAGGGCATGTGATGTGTTATAGGAAATTTAAAAGTTTAATTGAGTTATTATATTAATTAGTTCCATTAAATTCATCTTGTATATTCCTCCTATCTTTTCACATTTATCCATAACCGCATAATGAAATCTTGATGTAAGAAGACATAGATTTGGAGAGTGTATGTTTATTTTGTTCTTTGATTTCAAGTGTAATATGCATATGGCTAGATGTAATAATTTAATTTGGTGTATAACCTACCTTAGAGTAGTTTTTTTTAATTTATCTATCTCTCTTTTCACCCCCAAAATTTATTAGTATTTTCAATCCTAAGTGGTACATTAAGGGAGCTAGCCCTATCTAGAGACTCACCTCATTCCTTAGGCTGCCCATAAGCCTAGAGGTGATTCCATTGTCCCAATTAGATGAGGAGAGCTTTTAATCTCTTAAAAGGGTGAAAATAAAAGTGAAAATATATTTTGGCATGATTTTTAGGACTCTTTATCCAAGATATGGAGGATTTTTGGTGTTGTCCTTCAATATATCAGTGTTTGGAGGCATCTATCTAAGCATCAATGGTGACACTAAAGTTATATCAGATGGTTAAATAGCCTAGTTATTCCATTTAAATATGTTTTATAGAATTTTATTGTGTTATTTCTTCACATTGAAATTTTCATGGCTAACCTTAGGTTTGAGTTTTTTTCTCTACAAGTTGGTGAGACATTGTAAGCTTGTGCCATTCCCCATCAATATGAACAAATCCTTGGTCAACATTTTCATGATCCTTACCAACCTCAATATGAAATTCATCAATTCAAATACGATCATTTTATTCAATATAAAAATGGAAATCATCCCTATGACCCATGACATATATATATATATATATTCCTTCATTTCCCTCTTCATATAGACACTGTGTTGTTGGACAATCTTATGAGAAAGGATCCCAAGAAACACCTACCTTTCAACATCAATATGAGACCTATCATTTGTTTCATAATGAATATTAGCCTCTAGATTATTCATATCAGCCTTATAATATTAAATAAGAGGTTTAAATGGGTTTTACATAAGGATATCATTGGTAAAATGTAGCTCTTGCTCATGTAGATGTTACTCCTCCTAATCAACCCAATAATTCACTTCCATTAAAACTCAATATTAGTTTCCTCTTTTCCAAACCCATTAATAATATTTATCCTTCATCCCAAAATCAATCTCCAATTAATTTACCTCCCACTACATCTCATACTCTATCTCCTTCAACTCAAATCCATGAACATATCTATCAACCCTCCACTTCACCCCTTCTCAAGGAGGAGCCTATTTTTAGAGAAGCAAGTGAAGAAGAGCAAATCTAATTCATGGATGATAAAGAGGTTATCATGAGTTATTATGGGTATTAAATAACCATATGGACTCCCATTGGTTAAAAAAAGGGAAATATAATACCTAATTTCCATATGTTTGAATGGATGTGTGTTCATGGATACACCCCTATATTTCAACCTCAACCTGATTTTGAGTTCTATGTACCACCTCCACCAAGTGGCTTGTCTTGTCCTCACCCTATCAATCTTTGAATTTATGGATATATGGTATGGAAACATAAGGAGGATTAGATATTTGAAAAATAAAGAGATATCTTTTTTGAGGAAAACCTACCTCCTTGGAAACCTCATTGGGATAGATCACATGATTTCAAGATGCCTAATCTTAGCATCACCATGAAAGAGAAAGAAATAGAAGATCTTGAAACCCTTGAAGGAGAATTTAAATCTGATAAAAATACCTTATATGATCATATAAAACATGAAGTGGAATGTGATATCAAATATGGAGAACACTTTCAAGTCATCTCTCAAGAAGTGGTAGTCCTAGATGAGTTTCATGAGACCAAGGTAGAAGAAGTAATCTTTGAAGATGATCATGAAGAAGGAGATATATGGTAGAAGGTCAATTCCATATGGAAATAATATGATGAGTTGGTTTAAGTTTCTTATTCTCTAAAATATTTCATAGCTAATGATAAACTGAATCTTATTGATGAGTCTAATGAATATGAGCTTGAGTGTGCAATCAAACATAAGGATAGGGATATTTTTACTGGTTAAGAACCAGATATCATGAAGCCACTTAATGATATAATGGATATTGAATAATACCATATTAATTACATCATATATCAAGAAGTTAATATGGAAGATACAATGGTTCTAGATGATAAAGAGGACAAGGATGATTGGAAATTACAAATGGAGTTACTTTAAGAGCTTGAAAAGATTTTCCAATTTGAGGACCAAGTGTATGACAAGAAGGAATAAGTTTACATGGAAGAAAATGATCAAGAAAAATCTCCTTGATGATCTAGAAGATATTACAGCTGAGGAGAAGCCTAATATTGTTAAGAGAACCATGGAAGATAAGAAGGTATGCCTTGCTCAACCATCATTTGAGGTTACAATTAAAGATCTACATGATAAGGTTAAAGTTGTTTAGATGAAAGAGGAATACTTTTAATTGTATACTTGTTTGAATATGTTATACCTAAGAGTATTATAATTGATGTGCCAAAAGACAAGTCTGATCTACAAAACATCCAATCCAAAGAGAAGCATGCTTTGCACCATGTTCCATCTCATGAAGAAGGTGATGCTTCAAACTTTCCCTTTGATCGAGGAGGGAGGTATGATAATTATTAGTTATACATAATAGGTTTTTCTCTACTTCCTCTAAGTGATTAGATCACATGTGTATGCCTTGTGAATTTTATTTCTTTATTGTGTGTGTCCTTTGCTTTGTGTGGTTGAGGTAGTCACTAGTGTCTCATCTTGATCAAATGTTTGTGGTCAATGGTCAAAATTTTATTATTTGTCTCAGTCCTTAGATGAATCCTAATCCTAATGGACTAATAATTCTACCGGTTTTGTTAGTATAACAGGCATACTACCCTTATGAATCACCAATTTGTTGACCAAATTTGACTTTTAGGTCAAATTGGGGCACCCCTAGTAAAAAAAATTGATTTTTAGGTCTATTATGGAGGGTAATATGTTTTCATGAGGTGTTTTATAGCTTAATTTATGTTAAATAATGTTATATTAGCTTTGGTCAATTATTTTTTATGTCTTTATATCATTTTTAGGTCATTTAAGGGGTCAAAAAGGTGCATTTAATGCTTTGTACAAGTTTTTAAGGAAATTTGCAAGTTTCAAAATGTGATGTCATGATCCATGTGTCATTATATGTCTTATATAACTGAAACCACTTAAAATATGGTAGGTTGTTTAAAGAAAAGTTAATTTTCTTAAAGAAAAGGAAAAAAATGGCACTTGTACAACTTTCTTGGGAAGTGTGCCACTTTGAAAAGGTGGAAATGTGACTCTTCACCTTCCCTACAATCATCTCTATGTTTTTTGATCTAAATATGTTTTTTTCTTTCTCAAAACCATTTTAATTCCTTGTCACCTTTCTAGACACACAAAAATGACTTGTAGATTTGACTAGTTAAAAGTGTTTCAATCATAATGATTTTTAGAGGTTTTTTTACACTCATAGACCTTAATTTTCATAGAAATAAGTTTGATAATTATTAATTGTGATTTATTAACCATTAATTTGAATTTGATTGTGAAAATATACCTATCAATTTGTGCACCATCTAGGTTTTGCCTTAGTTTGAAGAACTCCATACAATCTAGTTGCTAAGTTTGATTCCAGAGGCTTATGATAGATAATTCTATGTTTACAATGTCATAAAATTATCTCATGTCATTTAAAGTGAATATTCCAAGCAATATTAATAGTTTTCATGCATGGACTACACATACACATGGTCTACTATTGGAGTGTGCATATACAGGTGGTTGCAAAGGAGAATCACATTAAATCAAGGATTTTTTAACTATTTTAAAGTTTTAATTATGAAAAAAAACCTTTTGGACAATTGGAAAGAGTTTTGACCTATTCATAAGGCCCAAAAAAATGTATATAGCCATCCTCTACTTGCTGCTTGTATGAGCAAAAAAACCACCTATAGGTGGCTTAACAAAGAGTTGAAGGTATCATTTTGAAACATTGAAGCATGATTTTAAATCTTATTTAAAGTATTAACATGTGAGTTCACTATGAAAAACTTGTCATAGGTGTTGGTTTGAAAATGAAAATTGAAAACCATCTCTAAGAATGATGACTAAAATTTTGGGATTGTCTACCCTAAAAGCACAAAATAGAGGTCCTTAATGTTTTGTGTCTATGTTATAACATGGTTGAGGAAACTATTGGAATAAATAAGATAATAAACCTTGTATCCATTAGTAGTGATAAGTATGATGCAAAGTTTTGGAGAATGATGGAAAGTGGAATATGGTCATTTGGAGGCCTAAAGGTGCCTCCAAAAATACTAAACTTGGACAATGAACTCTATAGGATTTCAACTCTTTGAGGCACTCTTGTTTCCCAAATTGATACTATATTAAACCCTCATATTTGAATGGATCCAATGGTGAATATGAACTTTTATGATCTAAGGATCATCTAGAGAGGTTTGAGTATGGTTTTTTGTTTCCTTCATACACCCTCTAGTCCATACAAATGGCTAAAACATAGTCACCTACATCCATACTACCTACTTCAAGGTTTAACCCAAGTTGAAATTTGACCTTACCATCATAGTGTGAGTGTTTATAAGTAGTGAGGGTAAGATTAATGAATTTAAAGTCACTCAAAATGATGATATACCATATTTTTCTTTATATGTCTAGCTACATGTTCTTATTCCTCATAATGTAGCCCTACAGGCTGGCTAAAAATGACCATGAAGTTTGAACTAAGCATATTAAAGATAGAATTCAGTATAAAACAAAAAAAGAGAAAATATAGTTAGGAAATGGTGTGGATAACTTCAAAGAGGTTTGAATTCATTTTTTAGGGCCTATAATAGTCAAGACACCTACAGGTCATTCATCTACAACTTGCTTATAGATGCTCATAGAACTCTCAAAATGAATTAGGGGAATGATGGTCTCATAAAATTAATACAACCTACCTATATAAGGTTTATTGAGATCTTATAAAGTGTTTCAAAGGTTAAATTATAATCTGAGTGAAACCAACACCCATGAAACCCCATATTGCTATATCATAGTCAACTATAGTTGACTAAGACATAAACAACAAGAAAAGGGATCTAGCATAAGTAATGTGAAAAAATGAATGAAAATAAGTGTGAAATGGATATAAGGGATAATAAAGAGAGGTTTTTTTAACATGGTTTCATTCCTAAGGTATGCTTACATAAGATTTTTAGGTCAATACCAACTTATAGCTGGGTATGCAGTCAATAAGTCAAAGTAAAGTGTCCAAATGGGAAGTTTAGGTCAATCAAGATAAGAAAATGGGTGTAAACCAAGATAAAGTGACTTAAAAGGCTTAAGGGAGATTCAATAAAATGTTTTTAAAAACTCCAAAAATCAAAATGGCACCTATAACAAGGTCAAAAAGGGGGTTTCTCTATCAAAGGTAGAGTAAGACACAACCATGTGAGTTTAAGCATATAGAGAAGTGTGTGATAGGTTGGAAAATAAAATGGAGATTGGAATCACATTAATCATGATAAATATAACCTTAAAACACTCTAACCAACACAAACCAAGCATAGGGGAGAGAAATTTCAAGTGCATACACAATCTACTCTTGGAACCCTACACTTTCTTGCTTCTCTAGAAGTTCGTTTGGAATTTGGATGGGTTAGAAGGTTATATGACTTAGTTAAGTACTAAATTTTTTTAAAAAAAAATTTAAAATTTTACAACCCTCTCCAATTCATATTTTTGATTATAAAATAGGGGAAGTTCCCCTTGTTTTGTCTTAGACGTGGGGCACTTTCCAATGCACAAACCCTAGCAGTCTTAGGGAAATAAGTGAAAAGTGGTGACCAAAAGATTGGAGGACCTTGTATGAAGGTTAGATAAATTAAAAAACATACATAAAAAATATATAACCAATTAATAATTATGGAAACCAAATAGGGCACCCTACACTCCTAAGGTTATAGTCATGCATGATGGGCATTTTTAGACCTAGAAGCCAAATTGATAGTCACTATCAATTATCACATGAATGAAGATTTATATTGGATGGAAAAATGTTTAAGGGACCATAGTATAGGTTTTTGATCTATTTATATGTAGGGAAACATATAAAAACTCACTTTGAGATTCAAAATCAAAATAGGCCTATTAGGCATGGTGAAGCCTAGTGTCCAAGTGGGGAGTCCATCACACTTTTTGCATGAATTGAGCATTTAAACCTATTGTAACATGTTAAAAACATTACTAAAAGTATTATAAAACTTTGAAATTTTAGGGTAACTCTTAAAAATCCATTCTTAAGCCCAAAACTCTCTCAAACATGCAAAAATGGTGAAAACAAACTTGATAGGAGGATTTCCAATGCTCATATCTTGCATGATGATTTCCATGGAAACCAAACAAGTTCAAAGGAGTTAGACATCCCTAGAAAATACTTTGTGGAATTTGTTAGGAGTTTAGATGTCAGTGTTTTATGAACCAAGCTTAAGACTCAAAGCAAGCCTAAAACCCTACTAAACCCTCAGCTAGGACCATATGGAGAAGATGAGCTTGGAAAGCTAGAAAAATGGAATATTTAGACTATGAAACCTATTGGAATTTGAAGATGATTCACTCAAGATCCCTCCCATGCCAACTATTTGTATGGACTTATACGAATGGGTGCAAAGTAGGCTCTTTTTGACAATTTTTTATGTTTTGAAGGTTATAGGAGTCTAGAGATGAAACTAAATTTGGGTGAAATATTAAGACTTAAGATAACTCCCCATATTAATTTCATTCCCTGAATCAACTTATATGTACCCCAACCAAGTGTTTCAACTCAACTAGTCAAAACTGGCATATTACAAAAGCTAGGGAGAGGTGTGAAAAATTCAAGTGGATGGATTTTAAATGTGCCCCTAATGATTACAAGGCCATGGAGGGTATTGAAACATGTCATCCACTACCTTGTATGGATTTTCATGGAAAATTTAAGGCATTTTGGATGCCAAGTGTGCAAGGTAGATAGAAGAGTAGTTTTCTAGACAACAAATGATGATGGCTCACTTTCAAAGGTTTTCAAATGACCAAAAATTAAACTATTGCATGAATAGGCATGTGTGAGAGTCTTCCCTTACATTCCAATAATTATACCTTCTCCTCATTAGTTATGGGATGTTTAAATAGGTCCAATCATGTAGGCAGATTTTTTGAGTTAGAATGAGGAGTTTTATGCCACTCTGTAAGACTTTGATGACTTGGATTGACATTTTTACTTCATAAAATTACATAGTTAAACCCATATCCTCTTCTCATGCATGGATAAATGAATTTTTCATCCTGACAAGTGTCCTTATGACTCTTGTACTTCTATTCTTCTGTCTCTCTCTCAAGCTCTATAAGAGCTAGCCATTTTGGCCATTATAGGGGATGCTCCTCCTGAGTATGGTAAAGCCCTAATAATTTGTATAAATTTTGATCAATAAAATGACTAAGTGTTACCTATTCCATGAATATTAATAATGTCCTTTAATTGAAGGTTAAATTTGAATATCAAATACTATGGATTCCTTAACAAGTTATCACATTTTCTCACTTATTTGCAACTTCTTCTTGTAGGGTATGTGATGTGTTATAGGAAATGTCAAAGTTCAAGTGAGTTATCTTCATTAGTAAAATTAAATACCTCTTGTGTAGTTCTCCTATATTTTCAAATTCATCCATAACCCCATAATGAAACATTGATGCAAGAAGACATAGATTGGAGAGTGTATGTTTTGTTTATTCTTGGATTTCAAGTATAATATGCATATGGCTGGATGTAATCATTTAATTTGGTGTATCACCTATTTTAGAGTAGTTTATTTTTAGTTATATCTCTCTTTTTTCAACCACAAAAGTTAGTTGTAGTTACAATCATAAGTTGTACATCAAGCGAACTAGCCCTATCTAGAGACTCACCTCATTCCTTAGGCCACCCACAAGCATAGAGGTGATTCCATTGTGCCACTTGGATGAGGAGAGATTTTTATCTATTTAAAGGGTGAAAATACAATTGATAATAGGTTTTGGTATGCTCAGTGGGACTCTTGTTCTAAGAGTTGGAGGATTTTTGGTGTTGTCCTTCAACACATCAGCCTTTGGAGGCATCTATCAAAGCATCAATGGTGACTTGGAAGTTGTATTAGCTGGTTAAGTAGCCCAGGTATTCCATTTAAACATTGTTGATAACATTTTATTGTGTTATTTTTTCCCAATGAAAGTTTTAAGGATGACCTTAGATTTGACTTTTGTCCTTGGTCAACCTTGTCGTAATCCTTACCAACCTTAATATGACCTTCATTAGACCCAATATGATCCTTGTCTTCCCTATCAAAATTGTCATTAGCCCTATGACCCATGGCAGCCATATATTCCTTCATTTCCCTCTTCATATGGACACTATGTTGTTGGAAAATCCTATGAGAATGGCTAACAAGAAACACCTAGCTTTCAACCTCAATATGAGCCCTATCATTCATTTCATGATGCCTATCAGCCTCAAGATTATTCCTATCAATCTTGTCATATGAAATAAGAGGTTTCCATGGGTTGCATACAAGGATATCATTGGAAATATTGCTCATGTATATGTTATTCCTCCTAATCAACGCAAGAATTCACTTCCATTAGAAGTCAGTAGTGCTTTCCTCTTTTCCAAACCCATTCATAATCTTTCTCCTTCTTCCCACACTCCCTCTCTAATTCCTTTACCTTCCACTACATATCATACTCTAGATCCTTCACCTCAAATCCATGAAAATATCTATCAAACTTCCAATTCACCCCTTCTCAAGGAGGAGCCTATTTTGAGAGAAGCAAGTGAAGAAGAGAAAATCTAATTCATGACTGATCAAGAGGTTCTCATGAGTGATTATGAGGATGAAATCATCATAGGGACTCCCCTTAGTAAAAAAAGGGAAATATAATACCTAATGTCCCTATGTTTGAAGGGATGTGTGTCCATGGAAAAACCCCTACATTTCACCCTCAACTTGATTTTGAGTTCTATGTACCACCTCCACCAACTAGCTTGTCTTGTCCTCACCCTATCACTCTTTGCCTTGATGGACCTATGGTTTGTAAAACTAAGGAGGATTATCTAGTTGAGAAAGAAAGAGAGATTTTGTTTGAAGAAAACCTACCTCCTTGGTATCCTCATTAGGATAGATCACATGATTTCAAGATGCCTAGTCTTAGCATCACCATGAAAGAGAAGGAGATGGAATATCTTGAAGCCCTTGAAGGAGACTTTACATTTGATCAAAATATTTTAGATGATCATCTCAAACATGAAGTGGAATGTTTTATCAAAGATGGAGAACACTTTCAAGTCATCTCTCAATAAGTGGAAGTCCTAGATGAGTTTCATGAGACCAAGGTAGAAGAAGTAACCCTTGAAGATGATCATGAAGAAGAAGATCTATGGCAGAAGTTCAATGCCATATGCAAAGAATTTGATGAGGTGGTTGAAGTTTCTTCTTCTCTAAAAGATTGCATAGTTAATGATAAAACCAATCTTGTTGATGAGTCTAATGAATATGATCTTGAGTGTGAAATCAAACATAAGGATGGAACTCTTTCTACTATTCAAGAACCAACTGTCATGAAGCCACTTCATGATGTAATGGATCTTGAAGAACACCATATTGATGACATCTTACATCAAGAAGAGAAGATGGAAGATGTAGTGGTTATAGATGATAAAGAGGACTTGGATGATTGGTAGCTATAAATGGAGTTACTTCAAGATCTTGAAGAGCTTTACCAAGTTGAGAACCAAGTGTATGACAAGGTGAAGAAGGAAGTTTCCATGGAAGACAATGATCAAGGTAAAGCTCATTGATGAGCTAGAAGATTTTTCAGATGAGGAGAAGGATAATCTTATTAAGAATACCATGGAAGACAAGAAGGTATACCTTGCTCAATAATCATTTGAGGTTATAATTGAGGATCTACATGACAAGTTTAAAGTTGTTTGGATGTAAATGATAATTGAAGTGCCAAAGGACAAGTTTGATCTGTAAAACATCCATTTCAAGGAGAAGCATGCTTTTCACCATGTTCCATATCATGAAGAAGTTGATGCTTCAAAATTTTACTTTGATCTAAGAGGGAGG
The DNA here is from genome assembly GCA_037957365.1 of Torreya grandis. Lineage (NCBI taxonomy): Eukaryota > Viridiplantae > Streptophyta > Pinopsida > Cupressales > Taxaceae > Torreya > Torreya grandis. The sequence goes on from JARHVA010005072.1 coordinate 1,217,993, forward strand.
TATGATCATTGTTAGTTTTACATAATAGGTTGTTCTCTGCTTCCCCAAAGTTCTTAGAGCACAAGTGTATGCTTTGTGTGTGTCCTTTGCTTTATATGGTTAAGGCAGTCACTAGTGTCTCATCTTGATCAAAGGTTTGTGGTAAATGGTCAAAATTTTATTATTTGTTTCATTACTTAGATGACTCCTAAGCCTAGTAAATGGATAAGGCTACTGGTTTAGTTAGTATAATAGGCATACTACCCCTATGAGTCACCAATTTGTTGACCAAATTTGACTTTTAGATCAAATTGGGGCACCCCTAGTAAAAAAAATTTGATTTTTAGGTCTATTAGGGAGTGTAATATCTTATAATGAGGTGTTTTATATCTTAATTTATGTAAAATAATGCTATATTAGCTTTGGCTAATTATTTTTTATGTCCTTATATCATTTTTGGGTCATTTGAGGGGTCAAAATGGTGCATTTAATGCTTTGTACGAGTTTATTAGGAAATGTGAAAGTGTCAAAATGTGATGTCATGATCCATGTGTCATTATATGTCTTAGATAACTAACACTACTTAAAATATGGTAGGTTTTTTAGAGAAAAGTTAGTTTTATTAAATAAAAGGAAGAAAATGGCACTTGTATGACTTTCTTGGGAAGTGTGCCACTTGAAAAATGTGGAAATGTGACTCTTCACCTTACATACACTCATATTCACATTTTTTTTGATCTATAAATGTCATTTCTTTCTCAAAACCATTTTAATTCCTTTTCACCTTTCTAGACACACAAAAGTGACTTTCAAGTTTGTACTTGGTATGGCTAGTAAAATGAGTTTCAAGTAGAATGCTTTTTAGATGTTGTTTTAAACTTAGAGACATTCATTTTCATAATAATAAGTTTGAGAATGATAACTTGTGCTTTATGAACCATTCATTTGAAGTTGACCATGCAAATCTACCTATCAATCTGTGCTCCCTCTAGGTTTTGCCTTGGTTTGAATAAATCCATATGATCCAATTGCTAAGTTTGATTAAAAAGGGTTGTAATAGATCTTTATATGTTTCCAATGTGTTCAAATGATCTGATGTCCTTTTAAGTGCATATTCCAAGAAATCTTCATAGTTTGCATGCATGGACTACACATACACATGGTATGCCATTGGAGTGTGCATATACATGTGGTTTCAAAGGAGAATCACATTGAATCAAGGATTTTTGAACTATTTTCAAGTTTTCATTATGACAAGAAATGTTTTGGATAATTGGAAAGAGTCTTGGCCTATTCATAAGGCTCAAAACAATGTATATAACCATCCTCTACTTGCTACCTATATGAGAAAAAAAGCCACCTATAGGTGGCTTAGCAGAGAGTTGAAGGTATCATTTTAAAACACTTAAGCATGATTTTTAATCCTTTTTGAAGTCTTAACATGTGAGTTCACTATGGTAGACTTGTCATAGTTGTTGGTTGGCAAATGCAAATTGAAAACCATCTCTAAGAATGATGACTAAGATTTTAGGACTGTCTGCCCTAAAAGCACAAAATAGAGGTCCTCAATGTTTTGTGTATATGTTATAACATGGTTGAGGTAACTCTTGGAACAACTATGCTGATAAACCTTGTAACCCTTGGTAGTGAGAAGGATGATGCCAAGTTTGGGAGAAGGATGCAATTAAAAGATGGTCATTTGGAGGCCTAAAGGTGCCTCTAAAAACACTAAACTTAGATAATGAACTCTATAGGATTTAAAATATTTGAGCCACTCTTGTTTCCAAAATTGATACCAGACCACACCCTCACATGTGAATGGCTCAAATGGTGAACATGAAACTTTTATGATCTAAGGATAATCTAGATAGGTTTGAGTATGGTTTTTTTGCTTCCTTCATAAACCTTCCAGTCCAGATAAATGGCTAAAACATAGTCACCTACAACCATACTACCTACTTCAAGGTTTAACCCATGTTATAATTTGACCTTTCCATCATAGTGTGAGTGTTTCTAAGTGGTGAGGGTAACATTCATGACTTGAAAGGTCACTTAAAAGGATGATATACTATAATTTGTCCCACATGTCTACCTATAGGTTCCTATTCCTCATAATGTAGTCCTACATGCTGGCTAAAAATGACCATGAAGTTTGAACTAAGCATCTTGAAGATAGACTTTAGTCTAAAACATAAAAAGAACAAATGTAGTTAGGAAATGGTGTAGAGAACTTCAAAGAGGTTTAAATTCATTATTTTAGGGCCTATAATAGTCAAGACACCTACAGGTCATTCATCTACAACTGGCCTATAGATGCTCATAAATCTCTCAAAATGAATTATGGAAATGATGGTCTTATAAAATTAATACAACCTACCTGTAGAAGGTTGATTGAGATCTTCCAAAGGGTTTCTAAGGATACATTATAATCTTTGAGAGCAACCAACACCCATGAAACCCCATATTACTATTATTGACCAGATTTGACTTTTGGTCAAATTTGAGTCAACCCATACTTCTTAAAACTTTTTATAAGTTTATCCATGTCCTATAGGGGTTTCATTTTGATCTAGATGTTCACTTATCCCTAGCCTAGCCTTGGTCCAAAGTCTAGTCCCTTGTACTAGTCAAGTTAATGAAAGTCAACCCTAGTCAAATAGTGTTAAACCTGGTCAAAGGAATAAAATATGTTTTTTTAGTCCTAATATGGTTTTTAATGTGATTTAGGATCTTTCTAAGTCATCTCATTACATTTTCCATATTAAATATGCAAAAAATTACCTTGTGGGCCCACTTTGAGGTAAAAAGGAGGACTTGTATGGATGGATGAAGTGGTAAACTTGTCACCAAAATATGGATAAAGTGGGATAGGTTAGATTATGTCAAATTTAGGTTTGTGATAGTTCAAGATTTAGTTATGGTAAAAAAAGAGGAGTTTCTCTTTGTTTTTAGGCCCTTTTGGGCACTTGTACGGCCCCTATGATTCGATCTCCAACTAAAAACATGGGTGGGGTATCTATTCACCTCCCCATACCCATTTAAAAAATTTAAATTCCAGTAAAATGCAAAAATATTCATTTTCAACTCATTTTTCTTCCTTTTCCTCTTGGCATGCAAAGAAAGGTCAACTTCAAGCACTTGGTATGGAAGGTACAAATAGATTTGAGAGGAGTGCTTCTATAGGTGGATTTTAATTTTAATAAAATTAATTTTCATAATTTTAGTTTTTTTTTTGTTCCTCTTCATTTATGAACAATCATTAACAATCTAGGTAGCATGTTATAGAATTGCATCCAAGAGGGGTAGAGTCATGCATCCATTTTTAGTTTTTACTGGTCCTTAGAGCTGAGTGATATTGATGAGGCATTTTTATACTATAATAAGGTTCTATTCATTATTTTTAAAATATATAACACTTCACCTCTCATTGTCTTTGAAGGATTTTTCAAATGGTGCTAATTTCATAAAGTTTACAAATTGGGTGTAGGTCCTATGTTTTCCAACATCCAAGGAGTTTCATGTTGGTGATAATGTGATTTAGTTTCATGTAGTAAGATTTATTTCATGAAATAATCTTGTGAGAGGTCCAACTAACACTCTTCTAAAGCCATATTGCCCATATTCACCTTGTTTGCTACCTTCTTACTTTTAGTCAAGTTTGTACTTGTTTTGTGGAGGTTGTACAGATGAGAGGAAGTTGGGAGAACATGGTGGGATCCATTTTGAGATATAACATTCCATAAGAGTCATGTTTTTCATGTTATGAGGACACAAGTGTCAATATAAGCAATTTTCACTCCAAGAAAAGTCATTTCCATTTTTGGGCTCTTAGTCCCCAAATGTAGAAAATAGAGGTACTGAGGTTTTTATGGATTAATTTTTGATATGATAGAGGATGATTTAACCAATTTTCTTATTTTTTCCTTGTATCCCTATCCAAATTATAGAATTATTCCAAATTTTGGAGCTAAAGAGTAAGTGAAAGGTAGAGTTTGAGCTCCTTCAAGTTGCCAAAAAATTATTGAAAGTATTCAATGTTGTCTATAGGATTCTTAATGAGTACTTGCCCTACAAGGCACTTGACTAGTCCTAGACCTATTATTGCAAAAGGGAAGATTTCAAAACAACTCAACGATCAATCTTGAGCACTTAAACCATGAAGAGGAGTTATGTTACATGGAATGACCTCTTAGGCCTATCCCTTGTCCTTACATAGGGTAGGGTAGGTAGTGAAGGCAAGGTTTCAATGGATTACAAATAAGAGATGGTATTAAGGAATCCATAATGGAACTAGGTTCTAGTGTGAGGAATCCAAAGCTAAATAAAATATTATTAAGCCTTATACACTCCTAAACATGCTCTAAATGACTAAATACAACCTGCAGGCCTTGACTATTAACCTACAACAAGGGGTTTAGTATTAGTTAGGAATAAAGTGGTTTTTATGACCAGTTAAAACATTTAAGTGGGTGAAATGATGTGAAAAGTTGTTAGAGAGGTAACTAAAGATTTTTATGCACTTTTGAGATTAATAACCCACCTTGAAAACTTATAGCCAAGGAAAAATATGCACCTACAACTTGGTATTTGAGTTCGGTCTCAGTCAGGGGTAAAATGAGGTCCTTGGAGCTCAAATCAAGAATATAAGTAGATTAAATGATTATAATGGAGTGATCATAGGAATCAAAAGGAATTTAATATAATTTGAGGTCAAAAAACCTACATAGAAACCTACAAGCCTATAGGTGTATGTCTCTGTCCCAACCTTGAAAGTGCCTAACTTTGAAGATGAAAGGTATATGAATGTGTAATAGACTGAGCTTGGCCTATAAATATAGTTAGGTGATCACTTAAATTAAGTAAAAATCATCATATAATGTTTTTCTTGTGTCACTAAAGCATGATTTAAGCCCAATACAACATATAATTAAGAATAGGGCAAAACTAAGCAAGAGTGAGTAGGGTTGGTGTTGTAGGTGCTAGAATCACTATAGATCAAGGAAAAATATTGTTTTGGTTTTAAAATATTGTTAAGAGGTTTTATATATAGATCTTATCACTTGGAAGAACCATAAATAAAATATATTCACCATTAGTACCCTTGTTTACAACCTATAATTAGGTAGGGTCATCTTCCAAGCTTGAGCAAAGTGTAGGTTTGACTACTACAAGAGGGAATGAAAGTATCAAACCTTATAGAGTAATAAAATAACATAAAATTAAGGTTTTAACATTCCTAAAACATCCTTCCATGCAAAAAGGAACTTTTCACCTATGTAAAATTTGTCTCATTCTGTACAGGTAGGTTTGGAGACCTATAAACAAAGGGAAAACAAGGGTTTCCACTAGAAAATGGGTTTAAGCTTATTCCCAAAACTCCATAACCTTTAAGTAATGATGATAAACATGTTTTATTAGAATTTTAACATGGGAATTACATGAAGGTAGAATCTATAGGCAAACTTGAACAAAAACATGTAGGTAACAGGGTTTTGACCCCTTTTTTGATAAAATTAAGTTGGTTAGACCCCTTAGACAAAGAATCTGACCAAAAAATTTGGTAGAATTAATCATCAAGTTATTTTGGAACTCCCTAGATATTTAATTTTCTTATTCAAGTAGTCCTAATACCATCTGTTTTATCTCAGAGGTAGGTCAGTCTTTTCATGAACAAGAATGGTAGTTTTGGGAAAAGTGAAGAATGGAGGGATTGTGCTCTTTCTAATCAACAAGGAGATTTTTATAGCTGGGGAGAACATGAAATAACATTAGAAACCAGACTATAAGGTTGGAATTCCTAGGATATGGTCTGGACAAGGAGGTTTGTAGGTAAAACTAGTAGGAAAACATGCAAACCCAACCCAAATGGAATGTCACTTCAAGTCTAACTTTCTACAAGAACTCTAATGTTTTGTATGATGCCCAGGGGGATAAATATTATGTTTTAATTCTAAAGGAGTGCATTGAAAGTGAGAATTACCATCTTTTGATTCACAAAAAATAAATGATCCTATTGGCAAGGCATAGTTCTTATTCTAAAATAGGGGTCATTCCCACTTTTGGGTCTTGGTGAGCTCTCCAAATGATTTGAACATGTTGGTAGATCAGATAAAGAGCTGAGGAAGCTTATTTTTTTAAAGGAAACTCCACAAGAATCCATATCTAACTCCAAACATACTGAAACCCTCACAAGAAGTAGGAAAGCCATTCCATGGTCAACTTCCATCACTCATATATTTCATGGATATTTGAATGGGACCCCAAGACATTTGTATTAGTTAGGAAAGGTCCTTGAATATTCCTCAGTGAAATTTAGAAGGAGGTTCAACATCTGACCTTTATGAATAAATGTTAAGAGCTCAGGCCACTCAAAACCCTTGTAAAACCCTCATAGTGACTTGGTGGGAGAAATAGAGCATTTTAAGAATCATAATGAAAGGTAATAGCCATGAAACCACATGAAAGTTGTAGATAACTCTTAGAGGATGCCACACATGTGTTTTTTTTGTATGGATTTATATGGATAAGGGGAAAATAGGTCTTGTTTTGGCCATTTTGAGTGGTATGAAAGATAAAATTGGATTTAGAAGATGAAAAAAACTTTGGAACGAATATTCACAATTTATCTAACTCCAAAAATTCATCTCATCTCATGGATCAACATCTAAGTTCCCTAACTAGGTCCTCACTTTCAACTAGTCTAGTGAGCTAGCTAGTGAACACTTGTGAAAATTGGTGAAAAGAAATGAGGGAAGCCTTTTAAAGGTTTTTTTATTGAAATTAATGATATGGTATACTTTTAAAAGTGTCATTACCTCTTCTTCATGGACCATTTTGGAAAATTATGAGTTTTTAAATGCCATGTGTATAAGGTGCATGGAAAGGAGCCATTTTAAAACTACCAAAGATGAATCTGCATGTCCACAAGAATAGGGATCGTCAGGGATCAATCCAATGCATGTGGGAACTTTTTTATAACCCCTATTTCTTAGAACAACCATCAGAATTGACCATATGTGGAGAAAAGGTAGTTTTCGAAGGTGAATCATGAGGGTAGTTTCTTATACTAGAATTACAGGTTTTGTGCCTCTTTTCACCATTCTTATGTCTTATTTTGCACAAGTAGACCTCTATGACATGGAATATATTTCTCCACACCTCTTCCACATGAAAATGTAACTAATTTTATCTAAGTGGCACATGTCCAAGTGACCCTTGAACTTCATTTGCTTATTCCTACCCTTAAAGCTATAAATATGCATTCTCTTGGCTCATTTGAGTAGCCTCCATTGGTTGATGGGGAAACCTTGGATAAATTTGTACCTTAAGAAATATTGAATAAATATAGAAGTTTTATTTCCACTCATATGTTTTAATATTGAGTAATGATTTGAATCTTGTTGTTCTAGTCTAGTGACATATTATCTTTTCTAGCTTGTACTCTTGAATGTCTACCAATTTATAGAAAGGAGATTATTGTAAGTATTTTCTAGTGTTATTTTCTAATTTTAGATATATCTTATAATTGGTTCATGATTTTATCCCTCTTTATAATATTTCATCCCCTTCATAAAAATCACATACCTTCTTGAATTTAGCATATAAAACATTGTAGTAATGGTTCCTAAGTTGTGAGTTTTGTGTAAGAAAACACCTTGTTTGTCTTTAAGTAGTGGTTTCAGTCAAGTAGGGGGATGATACATACTGGTGAATCACCATTTTTTTGTTTAAATAGCTACCTTTTCTAATTCCTTTTCATCTACAATTATTATGTATAGAAGAACTTCAAAGAGTGCATCAAGGGGAACAAGCCCCTAATCTAGAGATTCATTTCTCAACATTGTAACCCATAGCAAGAGAAATGTCTACATGGTGCCACTTGGATGAGGATATTTATGCATCTCCTTAGGGGTGAAAATACATGTGTCAATAGCTATATCATAGTCAACTATAGCTGACTGAGACACAAACAACAAGTAAAGGGGATTTGTTGATGGGGTCTAACATAAGTAATGTGAAAAAATGAATTAAAACAAGGGTGAAATGGATCTAATGGATACTGAAGAGAGGTTTTTTAAACATGGTTTCAATCCTATGGTAGTATTACATAAGATATTTAGGTCAATACCAACTTATAGCTAGGCACACATGCAATAAGTCAAAGAAAGGTGTCCAAATGGAAAGTTTAGGCCAATCAAGATAATAAAATGGGCCCAAGACAAGATAAATGACTTAAAATGCTTAATGGAAGTTCAATAATTTTTTTTTGAAACTCAAAAAATCAAAATGGCACCTACAAAAGGGTAAAAAAGGGGGTTTCTTAGTCAAAGGCAAAGTAAGACACAAACTGATGAGTTCAAGCATATAGAGGAATGTGTGAGAGGTTGGAAAAGTAAATGGAGATTAGAATAAAATTCATCATGATAAATATAACCTTAAAACACTCTCACCAACACAAAAAAATCATAGGGGATGGTAATTTCAAGTGCATACATAGTCTACTCTTGGAACCCTGCACTTTCTTGCTTCTCTAGAAGTCTGTTTGGAATTTGGAAGGGTTAGAAGGCCATATGAATTAGTTAAGTACTAAATTTTTGAAAAATAATCAATTAAAATTTTATAACCCTCTAAAATTAATATTTTTAATGATAAAATAGGGGAATTTCCCCTTGCTTTGTCTCAGATAGGGGGCACTTTCCCATGCACAAACCTTAGTAGTCTTGGGGAAATAAATGAAAAGTGGTGACCAAAATCTTGGAGAACCTTTTAATAAGGTTATATAAGCTGAAAAAAATAAATAAAAACATATATAAAAAAGTAAAAAAATATTGAAACCAAATAGGGCAGGCTACACTCCTAAGGTTATAGTGATGCATGATGGGCATTTCTAGACCTAGAAGCCAAATTGATAGTTACTATCACTTCTCACATGAATGAATATTTATAGTGTATGGAAACATGTTTAAGGGATCATAATATATGTTTTTGAGATATTTATATGTATGGGAACCTATAAAAACTCACTTTGAGCTTCAAAATCAAAACATGACTATTAGGCATGGTGAAGCCTAGTACCCAAGTGGGGAGTCCATCACACTTTTTTCAAGAAGTGATAATTGAAACATATTGTAACATGTTAAAAAGGTTAATATATGTATAATAAAACCTTTAAATTTCAATGGAAGTTATAAAAATCCATTCTTGAGCCCAAAACTCTTTCAAACATGCAGAAACAATGAAAACAAGCTCAATAGGAGGATTTCCAATGCTCATATCTTACATGATGATATCCATGGAGACCAGATAAGTTTAGAGGAGTTAAAGGAGTTAAATATAAATTTATTTTAGGAAATTTTTAGTATATTTCAGGTTAGTGTTTTATGAACCAAGCTTAAGACTCAAAGCAAGCCTAAAACCCTACTAAACCCTTAGCCAGGACTTGATGGAGAAGGTGAGCTTGGAAATATAGTCAAATGGAATAGTTGGAATCTAAAACATATTTTAATTTTAATATGACTCACTCAATATCCCTCTCATGCTAAATATATATATGTAATTGTACGGATGGGGTGCAAAGTAGGCTCTTTTTGACCATTTTTTGTGTTATGAAGGTTCTAGAAGGAGTCTAGAGATGAAACCAACTTTGGGTGAAATATTAATACTTAATATAACTATGAATAATAATTTAATTTATTTAATAAACTTATATTCTCCCTAACCAAGTGTTTTAACTCATCTATTCAAAACTAGCATATTGCACAAGCTAGCAAGAAGTGTGAAAACTTCAAGTGGATGACCTTTTAATATACCCCTGATGATTAAAATGACATGGAAGGTCTTGAAACATGTAAAAAAATACATTTTATGTATTTTCATGGAAAAATGAAGGCATTTTTGAGGCCTAGTGTGTAGGGTACATGGAAGAGCTATTTTCTAAATAGTAGATGATGACGGCTCACTTTCAGAGGTTTTTAGAGGACCAAACATGCAACCAATGCATAGAGAGGCATGTATGAGATTATAATTTAAAAAAAAAATCATTATATCTTCTCCTCATGAGTTATTATATCTTAAAATAGGTCCAATCATGTAGTCATATTTTTTGAGCCAAAATGAGGAGTTTTGTGCCACTTTGCAAGACTTTGATGACTTGGATTGATATTTGTACTTCATGAAATTTCATGTTTCAACCCATATCATATTATCATGGGTGGATAACACATATTATAATCTTTAAAAGTGTATTTGTGACTCTTGGACATCTCTTCTTCTTCTCTATCTTTCAAGCTCTATAAGAGGTAGCCATTTTGGCCATTATAGGGGATATTCCACCTAAGTATGGTGAAGCCCTAATCATTTGTATAAATTTTGATATATAAAATGAATAAGTGCTACCTCTTCCATGACTATTCATAGTGTGATTTAATTTAATTTTAAATTTACTTAGTGAAGACTATGGATTCCTTAGCAAGTTATCACATTCTCTCACCTATTTGCAGCTTCTTCTTGCAGGGCATGTGATGTGTTATAGGAAATGTAAAAGTTTAATTGAGTTAGTATCTTCACTAGTGACATTAAATTCCTCTTGTATATTGGTCATATATTTTCACATTCATCCATAACCCCATAATGAAATCTTGATGTAAGAAGACATAGATTGGAGAGTGTATGTTTATTTTATTCTTTGATTTCAAGTGTAATATGCATATGGCTGGATGTAATCATTTAATTTGGTTTATCACCTCCATTAGAGTAGTTTTTTTTCAATTATATCGCTCTCTTTTAACCCCTAAAATTTAGTAGTATTTACAATACTAAGTAGTTCATTAAGGGAGCTAGCCCTATCTATAGACTCACCTCATTCCTAAGGCTGCCCATAAGCCTAAAGGTGATTCCATTGTCCCAATTAGATGAGGAGAGATTTTAATCTCTTAAAAGGGTGAAAATAAAAGTGAAAATATATTTTGGCATGATTTTTGGGACTCTTTTTCCAAGAGTTGGAGGATTTTTGGTGTTGTCCTTCAATACATCAGCATTGGAGGCATCTATCTAAGCATCAATGGTGACACCAATGTTATATCAACTAGTTAAATAGCCCAGGTATTACATTTAAATAATTTTTATAGAATTTTATTGTGTTATTTATTCCCAATGAAAATTTCATGGCTAACCTTAGATTTGAGTTTTGTTCTCTACAAGTTGGTGAGACATTGTAAGCTTGTGCCATTCCCCATCAATATGAACAAATCCTTGGTCAACATTTTCATGATCCTTACCAACCTCAATATGAAATTAATAAATTACAATATGATCCTTTTCTTCCATATCAAAATTTACATCATCCTTATGACCCATGACAGCCATATAGTCGTTCATTTCCCTCTTCATATAGACACTATGTTGTTGGACAATCTTATGAGAAAGGATACCAAGAAACACCTACCTTTCAGCATCAATATGAGACCTATCATTTGTTTCATAATGCCTATTAGACTCAAGAGTATTAATATCAGCCTTATCATATTAAATAAAATTTTTACATGGGTTTTACATAAGGATATCATTGGAAAAATGTAGCTCTTGCTCATGTAGATGTTACTCCTCCTAATCAACCCAAGAATTCACTTCCATTAAAACTCAATATTGCTTTCCTCTTTTCCAAACCCATTCATAATATTTATCCTTCATCCCAAACTCCATCTCCAATTACTTTACCTCCCACTACATCTCATACTCTATCTCCTTCACCTCAAATCCATGAACATATCTATCAACCATCCACTTCACCCCTTCTCAAGGAGGAGCCTATTTTTAGAGAAGCAAGTGAAGAAGAGAAAATCTAATTTATTGATGATAAAGAGGCTATAATGAGTAATTATGAGGATGAAATAACCATAGGGACTCCCCTTGGTTAAAAAAAGGGAAATATAATACCTAATTTCCCTATGTTTGAAGGGATGTGTGTCTATAGAGAAACCCCTACATTTCACCCTTAACCTGATTTTGAGTTCTATGTACCACCTCCACCAATTGGCTCATCTTGTCCTCACCATATCAATCTTTTCCTTGATGAATATATGGTATGTAAACCTAAAGAGTATTATCTAGATGAAAAATAAAGAGAGCTCTTGTTTGAGGAAAACCTACCTCCTTGGTAACCTCATTGGGATAGATCACATGATTTCAAGATGCCTAGTCTTAGCATCACCATGAAAGAGAAGGAAATGGAAGATTTTGAAACCCTTGAAGGAGAATTTACATATGATAAAAATACCTTATATGATCATATAGAAAATTAAGTGTAATGTGATATCAAAAATGGAGAACACTTTCAAGTCATCTCTCAAGAAGTGGTAGTCCTAGATGAGTTTCACGAGACCAAGGTAGAAGAAGTAACCCTTGAAGATGATCATGAAGAAGAATATCTATGCTAGAGGTTCAATTCCATATGAAAATAATTTTATAAGTTAGTTGAATTTTATTCTTCTCTAAAATATTTCATAGCTAATGATAAACTAAATCTTATTGATGAGTCTAATGAATATGAGCTTGAGTGTGCAATCAAACATAAGGATATTTTTACTGGTCAAGAACCAAATATCATGAAGACACTTGATGATATAATTGTTCTTGAAGAATAACATCTTTATGACATCATACATCAAGAAGAGAATATGGAAGATATAGTGGTTCTAGATGATAAAGAGGACAAGGATGATTGGCAACTGCAAATGGAGTTACTTTAAGAACTTAAAAAGATTTTCCAAGTTGAGGACCAAGTGTATGAAAATAAGGAAGAAGTTTAAATGGAAGAAAATGATCAAGGGAAAGCTCCTTGATGAGATAGAATATCTTGTAGCTGAGGAGAAGCCTAATCTTGTTAAGAGAACCATGGAAGATAAGAAGGTATGCCTTTCTCAATCATCATTTGAGGTTGTAATTGAGGATCTACATGACAAGGTTAAATTTATTTGGATGAAATAGAAATAATTTTACATTGTAGAATATTTTGAGGATGGTATACCTAAGAGTATGATAATTGAAGTGCCAAAGGATAAGTTTGATCTATAAAACATCCAATCCAAGGACAAGCATTCTTTGTACCATGTTCCATCTCATGAAGAAGGTGATGCTTCAAACTTTCCATTTGATTTAGGAGGGAGGTATGCTCATTTTTAGTTGTAAATAATAGGTTGTTCTCTACTTCCCCTAAGTTCTTAGAGCACGTGTATGCCTTGTGTGTTTTCTTTATTTATTTTATGTATCCTTTGATTTGTGTGGTTGAGGTAGTCACTAGTGTTTCATCTTGGTCAAAGGTTTGTGGTAAATGGTCATTTTTAAAAAAAAAAAATCTCAATCCTTAGATAACTCCTAAGCCCAATGGATTGATAAGGCTACTAGTCTAGTTAGTATAGCAATGATACTATCCCTATGAAGTGAGCCTAGTGCCTAAGTGGGGAGTCCATCACACTTTTTTCATGAAGTGAGAATTAAAACCTGTTATAACATGTTAACAAGGTTAATATAGGTATTCTAAAACCTTGAACTTGAAATGGAAGTCATAAAATCCATTATTGAGCCCAAAACTATCTCAAACATGTAAAAATAATGAAAATAAGATCGATAGGAGGATTTCAAATGCTCATATCTTGCATGATGATCTCCATGGATACTAAATAAGTTCAAAATAGTTAGAGGAGGTAACTATAAATTTATTTATGGAATTTTTTAATAGCTTGGATGTAAGTGTTTTATCAACCACGCTTAAGACTCAAAGTAAGCCTAAAACCCTACTAAACCCTCAACTAGGACCTGATGGAGAAGATGAGTTTGGAAATCTAGTCAAATGGAATAGTTGGAATATAAAACCTATTGGAAGTTGAAGAAAACTCACTCAATCTCTCTCCCATGCCAACTATCATATGGACTTGTATAAATGGGGTGTAAAGCAGGCTTCTTTTTACCATTTTTTGTGTTTTGAAGGTTCTAGAATGAGTCTAGAGATGAAACCAACTTTGTGTGAAATATTAAGACTTAAGATAACTCCCCATATTTATTTCATTCCATGAATCAACTTATATGTGCCCCAACCAAGTGTTTCAACTTGGCCAGTCAAGACTGGCATATTTCACAAGCTAGGGAGAAGTGTGAAAACTTCAAGTGGATGGCCTTTTAAGGTGCCCTTGATGCTTCCAAGGCAATGGAGGGTCTTGAAAAATGTCATGCACTATGTTATAGGGATTTTTATGGAAATTTGAATGCATTTTGGAGACCAAGTGTGTAGGGTGCATGGAAGAGTAATTTTTTGGACAATAGATGATGATGGCTCACTTTTAGAGGTTTATAGAGGACCAAACATTAGACCTACTCCACATCAATTATGGGACATCCAAATAGGTCCAATCATGCAAGTAGCTTTTTGAGCTAGAATGAGGAGTTTTATGGTACTTTACAAGAATTTAATAACTTGGATTGACATTTTTACTTCATGAATTACATGGTTTGATCCATATCCTATTATCATGCATGGATAACCAATTTTATGAGCTTGACAAGTGTCCTTATGACTCTTGGACTTCTCTTATCCTCTCTCGATCTCTTAAGCTCTATAAGAGCTAGCAATTTTAGCCATTTTAGGGGATGTTATACCTAAGTATGGTGAATCTCTACTCATTTGTATACCTTTTTATCATTAAAATGATTAAGTTTTTCCTTTTACATGATTTTTCATAGTGTGATTTACTTGAATGTTGAATTTTTTAGTGAAGACTATGGATTCCTTAGCAACTTGTCATATTCTCTCACCTATTTGTAGTTTCTTCTTGCAAGGCATGTGATGTGTTCTAATAAATGTCAAAGATTAAGTGAGTTGGTCTCTTAATTAATGTCATTCAAGGCCTCTTGTCTAGTCCTCCTAGCCTTGCACATTCATACATAACCCCATAATGTAACATTAATATAAAATGACATAGATTAGAGAGTGTATGTTTATTTTATTCTTTGATTTCAAGTGTAATATGCATATGGTTGAATGTCATCATTTAATTTGGTATATCATCTCCCTTACAATAGTTTGTTTTCAGTTATCTCTCTCTCTTTTTATCCCCCAAAGTTAGTAGTAGTTACAATCCTAAGTGGTACATCAAGGGAGATAGACTTATCTAGAGACTCACCTCATTCCTTAGGTTTCCCAAAAGCCTAGAGGTGATTCCATTATGCCACTTGGATGAGGAGAGCTTTTCATCTCCTCAAAGGGTGAAAATCCAAGTGACAATAGTAAACATAACAAATATGCATGAATAAATGCAATTAATATATATAAATAATTTGTGACATCATCATATATAAAAAATAAGGTATCTAGTGAGATACAAATGTTAAAGTAAGTAAATAATTAAAAAATTATGAAATATATTATTCTCTAGAAGGAAAAAAAGGGATAGTCATAGAGTAATAAAACTTGTGTAAAATATGCCCTTAATGAACTTTTTGTGATGAAAATAAGCTGTAATATGCATATGACTATTTTGAATCTAAGAAGTTTGATCCTATGTTCACCAAGACAAATCCAATACAATCAAACAAGAGTGTAGTAAGAGACTATTTGGTAAAGTTTGGTTTTGTCTGTATAAATTTTATGGGTCAAAAACAATATCATCACCTTCAACTACATCTAAAAGTGAAATATTGTATGTTATGTAACTCAATCAAGTATACTTATGAATCATGTTTGATATAAAACTATATATAGATAAGTATTGCATATACTGAATCATAAATCAATTGATGTAAACCAACTACACATATCATGCATAGGTCTGGATTTTTTTTTTGAAATGTTCTTTTTTTTGTTTTTTATAATATATATAACCAAAAAGGAACATACTATCCAGTGAATCCTAGAATAGCCTCACATTCAATAGGTCATGCATATAACATAGGAATGATGAACTATCATCAATAGAAAGTATCATGCCACTATGAAATATCTCATCTCAACTCATAATCTAAAAATTGATTTGGTTTTGTAACATAAGTACCATTGTCATGATGATAATTTATAGTATGTTATTTATGTTATTTAGTATTGTGAAATATAGGACCCTTAAGAACCCATCATGGAGTATAATAACTCTATGTTGGTTTTATTTATAGGACAATCTTATTGTCTTGTAATACCAATCTAGGACATGTTGGAGTATAAAGTAGCTCTCTAAAATCTGTGACAAATTAGTGATTAAGTAGATTGTAAAGGATATGTCTCCTTGGAATTTGACCACTTGATTTTAAACTTTATGAATAGGTTGAAATTTTTTAAGTTAAATGATATATATTTTTTAGGAACAATAACATTTGGTTTTAGGGGAATTCGTATGGAATACCATGAACTATGATAACTTTATTAGAGATAATACATTTAAAAATTTTGTGTATTATAAAAAACATTTCATGAATCTAGTGAATCAAAGGATGATCCAATAACATATTGAAGACTCCTACACTAGATATTACTATAAACATGGTGGCCACATGTACTGGACCAAATTTTAGTGGTAATTTGATCTCATAAATAGATATATGAACATGTATATTGAATCACTTGATTAATATTTTTTGTAAGAAATATATCCTTATTCATGTATCTAAAATGTGAAATAAGTGTAATAGTTACCATATTCACACTTGAACCATTATTAGTGAGAACACTCTATATAGGTTTGATCCAGGAGGATCTCTACATTTGACATGATCAAATGGTATGAAAAATTTATAAAATTATCCTCATAGTGTAGATCTCATTGAGATATATCCAACACAATTTATAGTTTGTTGATACGATTCCATGAGAAAAATATATGGCTAATTAAATTTATATGACAAACTATGACAAGTGGAAAAAAGGGGTATAGTGTGTGGACAATGACCAATGGTAGTGTGACACATAGTTATCCAACAAACAATGTATTTTGATCATGAAAAATTAAATTGGGTTTGGTATTTCACATTTGGTCTTTGATGGTTGAAAATGGGGTATAATTTTTATTAGGAAGGGGACCTGACCAACTTGTCATCATCACCACATGGACAAGTTCATGACCAAGTGAAATCACCATGGGAATAGGTCACATTTCCAATACCCATGCATATTTCCAAGTCACACAACTTGGAGTGCAAGAGCCAACACAATGGCCAAGTCATATTTCTAAGTAAAATTACCATATAAAATGTGATTAGAAAAAATGATTTTAAATTATTTAAAAAACCTATGTCATCCTTATCCCCATAAACATGGAGTTAAATTCCCACCTAAGGTTTTATTTACCCACATAAGACAAAAAAAATGAATAAGCTTTAATAAAAGGCTATGTTGGATAATATCCTTAATATGGGATATAAATGGGATATAGATAAGCCTTAAATGGGATAATACCCCATTAAGTTTTGTTACGCCTTATCAAAAGGCTATTTTTTGTTTTTATCCCCATAATATGGGATTTTTGGTGGGAAAAGACTAAATAAAAGGATAATATGGAAATACTTGAAATTAGGGCCTAAAAACACTATAAATGTCCCCTCACCATATGAATTTGAACAAATACAGGCTTGATGTGTAGCTTAAATCTTGAGCATTCGAGTGATATTGAAGCTTTATATTTGTGAGCATATAAGCTTTTGGATTTTAAGCCCTATGAAGAAGAAGCCATTTGTAAAGGAGATTACCCCTTGGAGGGAGATTATGTAACTCCATTTTAGGAAAGTAGCCTTGATTGGGAGAATAATTTCAGCTTCTTATTGGAGAGGATGAATTTTGAGCCCCTTAATGGGAGATTATTATCCTTTTTAAAGGATAATTAATGAAACAATTTGTTGATTAAATGGACGTAGAGATGTAGTCCATTAGGGATAAACTCTGTTATCACCTAATTTGCATTTTTTTTCATTTTTATGACTTGTTTACTATTTATTATTATTTTTAATGCTAGTTTTAATTATTAAGCTAATTTTTACAACTTTTACAGGAAATTGAGAAAATTATAAAGTATCTAATTTTTGGATAAGATTTAATAACTTTTGGTAAGCCCATATTTAGATCAAGTTTGGTATTACATAAGTTGATTATGGATGTTTTAATATGGTTTTGGATTTAATTTTTTTTTGTTTTGAATGGTAACTAGGTTTAAAAATAAGTGTGCTAAAGGATCACTTAAAGAGTATAACCCATAAATTGGTGCAAAGTGTGCAAGTCAAACCATGGGAGCTCTTTGGAAAGAATTTGAATAAGAGAGGGAATTAAATTAATCCTTTATTTAGATGAAGATAATGGTGGAATATTTGTATCATGAAATTAAGATGAGTCTTTAAGGTGAAACTAAAGGTAAATGAGAGGAAGAACCCTCCACTAGTGGTAAGGGTAAAGTATATGAACCTCCTAAAGCTCCTCCATCTCTTTATAAAATTTATAAATCTTCCTTTAATGAATAAAATAAAGTTCTTAATTCCTTTTATTCCCATAAACATATAGATGCTTAATCATACTCATGGTATTAGATCTAAGTTACTAATCAAGATGGGTTTTGATGGAAAGAGGCCTTGGCATCAATGGCCAAGGAATGACTAATCCCATATAGGTGGAAGAAATAACTCATTATGAAGGTTTGGTATATGTTAATTGAAAAGGAGAAGTTGGAGAATGATCCAAAACAACCGGTGTAAGATAATTTTCAAGATAAGAGCCCAAGCTGCTACATATTCAATCCCTCCATGATGGTGAGGGTAAGTGCAAGTTAGAATAAGAAATGGGACAACATTTCAATCATAGGATGAGTATCCAAAAAGAATTTAAAGCATCTCCAAAGAGATATGAACATCCCAAAAGAGGAGGTAAAATATTTTCCTTTCATCATACTTTCACAAATGATAGCCCTAAAATGTATGGCAAACATAAGTATTCTAATGTTTTCTTCAATTATGAGGATATTGGCTTTGAAACATAGACATTGTGGTATATGTATCCATGTACATTTTATGGATTAAATAACCATTATGTGGCCATGTGTTGGAAGAGAAAGTCCATACAGATAAAAATCATGTCTTTTATGAGTAAGGAAACAAGTTGTAAATACCACTTTCTAAGCTAAAATATGGAGAATGGTAAGAAGGGTTTGTTGTCCAAGAAAATGGACAATAATTATTGCACTCATTGCAACATGAGTGTCCATTGGGTTGATAAATGTTCAAAATTTCATCCAAAACTATGTCGAAAGATTTATAAGGATCACTCCAATAAGGAAGAAGCATCCATAAGCAAGAAGGAAGTTGTGCAAGAACCCAAAAATCAAGAGGTATAAAATGAAAGAGTTAGCTAAGCATCAATATTCCAAGAGGCAACCCATGAATAACCAACCTATCTAAGGAAGATCATATAGAGGAGAAGTCACCTAATAAAAACATCCATTAGAATGGATTGATAAGAAATGGATAGCATATTTTCATAGCTTTTTTTTGTTTAAAATGCTTAAAGAACCTTCAAATCACTTTTTATGTTTCCATTGTTGAAGAAGCGTTAAGGAGAATAATCTTTTTTGTATGAGCAAGTGTGGAGGTAGATAAATCATTGAGAGTGAAATTAGAGAAGCCATAAAATATGAGATTCACATCATAATCAAACCATTATGAGAGGTTGTATAATTATTTATTTTTCATTCTCATGTCTATTTTACCACTTCTTGTAGAATTTGGAAAAATGGGTAGAGAGGCACTCCATTAAAAAATAACTCCAAGAAAAGTGAGGTGTTATTCTAAGAGGGAGATGAAGTAGCATCAACATGAAAGGTTATTCCATGTTGAGTATAAATTAATTAAAGCAATGTTATTATATGGATGTATGTTGGCATTTAATTATATTTCATTGAAATATGTTTCTTTCAATGTATGCATGTGCAATTGTATATATGCACATTTTGTAAGACCCTATATTGGGAAATGTTTGTAATACATGTATATTTCATTTAATACCCAAAGAAGGGTATATTATATAAGTAATGACATATTATAAAATTACTTAATATGCAACATAAATATTATTCCCTTTTTGATAATGTTGAGCACCAAGGAGAATGCAAATAACATCTACTAAATGGGAGAGCTTCACCTTAACCTATATGTAATAACATAAAGGGGTTAAGAGAAAATACCAAGAGGAAGAACAAGATACCAAGATTATAAAAAAGTAATAAATAAGAGGGAGTCACACACACTCTTCACTACCTAGGTTTGTAGAATCTAGTTTGGGCAATCAACCTCCAAGAGAGAGAAGTGAAGTACTAATGTACATGTTGGCATATTTTGAGAGATATCCCCTATTTTGGGAGAATATATATATTTTAGCCCTATTGAAAGGGGGAATAATAGGATAATTTAGGAGATATATTTTAGGTGAACATGAGAGCTCCTTTGCAATGTATAGACCCATAATTAGGAGATATATCCATCGATGATTTAAGTGAAGGTGAGAATGATCAAGTTCCTTTTTTTGATGTTTTTATCTTGATTAATTAAAGAGATATAATAAGAGGTTATTATTTATAGAAGATGGAATATGCTATAAAATGAGAGAGTTTTACCTTTAATGTTTTTTTGAGAATGAAGACTTTTGGTGGACCAAAAGTTTTTTTAGTGGGGAGGTGTGATCTGGGAGGATATCTACATTAGACATGATAAAATGGTCTACAAGCTTTATAAAACTATCCTCATATATTATATCTCATCAAGATATTTCCATCACAATTTAAAGTTTGTTGATATGATGATAGGAGAAAAAGATATGGCTGATTGAAGTTTTGTGAAAAATTATGACAAGTGGAAAAAAGGGTTACAGTGTGTGATTGTGGACCAAAAATAGCATGACACATGGTATTACAACAAATGGGGAATTTTGATTGTGTAAAATTTAATTGGGTTTATTTTTTCACCTTCAGTCTTTGACAATTAAAAATGGGGTCTACTTTTTATTAGGAGGGGGACCCGATCACCTTGTCATCATCACCACAGGGACAAGATCATGACCAAGCCAACTCACCATGGGAATGAGTCACATTTCTAATGCCCATGCATATTTACAATTCACACAACATATAGTGAAATATCCAACATAATGGCCAAGTTATATTTATAAGTCACATAACCACATAAAATGTGATTAAAAAAATGAGTTTAAAGGCTTTAAAAAATCCATGTCATCCTCATCCTCATAAACATGGGATTAATTCCCATCCAAGGTTTTATTTACCCACTTAAGACTAAAAAAATTTAATAAGCCTTGATAAAAGGCTATATGAGATAATATCCTTAATATGGGATATAAATGGGATATGGATAAGCCTTAAATTGGGTAATATCTGATAAAGTCTGGTTAAGCCTTATCAAAAGGATATATTTTTAATCCCCATAATGTGGGATTTTTGGTGGGAAAAAATTAAATACAAGGATAATATGAAAATCCTTGAAATTAGGGCCCTAAAACACTATAAAAGACTCCTCACCATATGCATTTTAACAACACAAGCTTGATGTAAAGCTTGGGAAACTTGAATCCTGAGTATTAAAGTTATAATGAACCTTTTTATTTGTGAACATATGAAGAAGAAGAAGCCCTTTGTAAAGGAGATAACCCCTTGAAGGGATATTTTCTAACCCCATTTTGGGAGAGTGTCCCTAATTGGGAGAATATTTGTAGGCTCTTATTTGAGAAAATGAATTTTGAGCCTCTTAATAGGATATTATTATCCTTTTTAAAGGACAATTAATGAAATAATTTGTCAATTAAATGGACTCGGAGATGTAGTCCATCAGGGATGAACTTTATTATCATTTGGTTTGAATTTTTTTCATTTTTATAACTTGATTGATATTTAATATAATTTTTTAATGCTGATTTTAATTATTAAGATAATTTTTACAAGTTTTATAGGAAATTGAAAAAAATTTAATGTATATGATTTTTGGAGAAAACTAAATCAATTTGTTTATGCCCATTTTGAGATCAAGGTTGATGAATAATGTAAACTTAAATTAATAAAGATTGAAAATCAAAATCATCATCTACTATCTCATGTTTTGTGAATGTAATAAATGGTCTAGATGGCATTGGATAATGATATGTACTAGTAATGCCATTCAAAGGATGATGTGCCTTTATATGAGGATGGTAAGAAGATGGTAGAGGATGTGCATTATATGTATAGTTCACTTCTAATTTATCTATTATTTATTAAGCTATGTACTAATGGAAAGGATCAATGAATATCTTCATTATTATAATCCCACTTGGTTGTACCTTTTTACCATTGGTAGATGAACCCACATTAATGATGTTCTCATCTATCAAATCCTAGATCTTATGTCTCAAATTGATGCATCTATAGGTAGTATGCATTGGTGATTTAAAAAAAACATGAAAATCATTTTGATAAAATAGTTTTTGAAGAGGTATACACACATAAACCTATTTAATGGGAAGGAGAGATATGAGGTGAAATTCCAATAAATTTTGTAAAACCTTAAAGGGAACTTTTGGAAAGTTGGTAAACTTCTCCTTAGAGTAGTGGATAATAAAATATGCTGATTAGGTTTTTAAACTACATTCACTTTTATCTTTGGATCACTCCTATTTTTAGTTGGATTCACCTTGTATTGTGGCTTAATCAGATTCTTTGTGTTGGAAGTAGTAACTGGGTTGGTTACAGACTTGAGCTTATTCATTTCTAGAAACTTAACCTATCTTTCATTAACTATGTGAAATAAATTATTAAATCATAAAAAAATATTAAATATAATATATTCATGTATAGGTGAAGTAAACTCTATTTGAATGTGTATTTAAATTAATTTTCTACCATATGATTTGTCATCTTAGATAACATGGTCTTATGCTATAATACATAATCTGTAATAGGTTCATTAGATTCTTGTTTGAGTTAGGAAATCTAAGCATATGAAATATTTTAACTTATGTTAATTTATAAATCTTCAAGGAAAAAATATGCCAAAGGATTGAATGCATGAACTAAATGATATGGTAAATCATAAGACTATCTTAGAGCATAATCTTTTAAACTCATGAAAAATAACTTAGTCAATAACCTATCTGTATGCACATAATATTTTAAAACTTTATCAAATACTAACACTTTATCTCTTGTAGGAATATATCTAGTCTTAATCTCTCTAAGTGCATGCCTTAAATTATGTACTAGGAAAGGGGTGGGTATACCATTGATTCTTTGCAAGATTATTATTCCCTATACTACCACTTGAAACTAGTATAAACCACGCCTATGCATTTCCCTAAGCTTTGACACCTCCATTACCATTCCTATAAATAATTCAACACCTCAAATATACCTTACCTAAGTTGAAACCACTTTTTAACAATTACCAAATTCATTCGATTAGGTTGGCTTAGTTCTATGAATTGAGCATGTTATGTGACTAAGTTAGCTAAGCCAACTTTTTCTAGGACCTAATTGCTCTATTTTCCTAAATAACTAGGTCAACTAGTCGACTACATTATCTAAAATTATGGAAGGATTCAGGGTTAGATTAGGGATATATAAACACATATTTCACCCCATTTACAATAGAGAAAGTGATTCATTTTTGCTTATTTATGATCTACATGTCTGCCATTCTACTTGAGGAGTCATTTCTTAGGGTTTACACTTGAAGAAGAATATTTTCTTATGGGAGAAGTCTTTTGAATGCATAGGAGAGGTTTTATAGCCTAGAGCTAATCTAACTTTGTTATCCTTATGAACCAAAAAAACCTCTTACAAATTACCATTGGATAAGGGTGAGATTGAGGCATGACAAGTTCATCTTCAAGGTAAGAGTTTTTGGCATGCTTGGTGGGATTCTTAGTCCAAGGGGTTGAAAGATTTTCGGTGTTGTCTTTCAAAAATCAAACTTTGGAAGAATCTATCCAAGTATCAATGGTGACTCCAAAGTTACATTAGTTGGTCAAGCAACCCAAGATTCCTTTTGAATATTGTTGATAATATATTTCTTTGTGTTCTTGTTTTTAATGAGGTTTCATGGATAATTTTGGTGTTGAGTAATATTTTACACAAGTTGGTGAGGTATATATAGCTTATAACACTCCCTATCATCTTTGGTATGATATTTACCAATATTTTTATAATTTATATCAACTCAAACATGACCCTTATTAGTCTCATACCCAGCCTCCTCAATATCTTGCTTCTCCTAGTAAACCTAGCCACTTCTCAAGCCCATTCATTTCCACCTTCAAGCAGACACTTTTGGGATATGAGAAGTACATGTTGGATATTGAAACACAAAGGGGATGTGGTCAAGAAGTTCTTAGTCATCTTATTCCTAAGGTTATAGATGCATTAGAGCTGGTCAAAATAGAGTGGGCACCTATTAAGAGAGCCAATTGGTAAAATCTCACAAGTGAGATGTTAGATGTGAATGGATTGGTTTATTCCTTAAAGGATAGGATAAAAATTCATGAAAGGAAACTTCACCAAACCTATCAGCCCTCATAGCCACTTCCCCAAGTTTTCTAGTAGTCCTACTTAACTCCTACTCATGAGCCCAATCAATCTTGTCAAAGTCATCCTATTCCCAATCAGATGGAAGAGAAAGTTGAGAAGAGAAACCTTATTTTTGAAGCTAATATTGATAGGAAAATTGAGTTGGATAATATGTAGATGTATCAGTCCATGTTAGTAGAAAAGGAAATGGAATTCAATCCCTCATTATGCTCTAGCATTACATCCCCATCTCAATAAGTGACCTCTAGATATGAGATTCCAAGTTGGAGATAAGTGGAAAATCCAACCCTAAAGAGATCCCAAGATGCTTAAAAAATTCATCCACTCCTCAAGTTTTACCACTACCTCAACAAGAAATCCTAATACCAAAATTTTAAGCTGGAATAAAGTAATGGAATCATGGGAAAAGAAATAAGACAAAAGTCTTGATAAGGAGTGTGAAGTTGAAAAAGAGATTGATTATATGCAAGTCCCTCCCACCATTCCTCAAGAAGCTTCTTGTGTTCCATGTCAACCCTGCTATACTTCTCATCTTCATGAAGATGAATATGAAAATTAAGAAAGGCTTCCAAGATAATTTAGCCAAGAAAATTGAAGAGTTAGAGTCAAGGATGAAATTGTTGAGTCAAGGTGTGATGGAAGGTTTAGACCCCAAAGAAGATCCTATGCCTAAACACACCCCATATACCCTTCCTCAAAATATTCCTCAAGATAAATAAGATATGAATGAAGGGATTTTAAAATTTAAGGAAGAAAACCAAGCCATTTTAGCCTAGGATCCACCTCCCCTTTCTCAAGAGCTTCCAAAAGAATCCCTTACATTTCACTCTCAATTTGATTTTGAGTTCTATATGCCACCTCCACCAACTAGTTCAATTGTCCTCACCCCATCACCATTTGAATTTATGGATCTATGGTATGGGAACCTAAAGAGGAGAAGTTGGTTGAAAAAAACTTAGAACTCTTGCTTGAAGAAAGCCTAGCTCCTTCCCAGCCTCATTGGACTAAGTCACATGACTTAAAGATGCCTAGTCTTGGAATCACAAAGAAGGAGATTGAAGATATTACAGTCCTTGAGAACCAAAGTCCTATTGTAGAGTTTGAGATAAAAATTGATATCCCTAAAGAGGTTCTAAATGATGAAGAAGAGGTGGTATCTTGAGTTGAATCTTCATATTGGGTTGATGAGGAAGATTGTTTTCATTTTGCCAAAAAGGAAGAAATAGTCATTGGTTATTCCATCACTATACAAGATATCATGGATGGGCAAGAAAAATTTATTAATAAGCCATTGGATGACTTGTTTGAAATCATTGGAGTAGTTTATAATCCTCTTCAAGGAGGCTATGATCTAGTAAATAATGAAGAAGGTAACCTTGGTGCTCAAGTGAGTATGCAAAGGGAAAGCAATCTTTCAAATATGTCCTTCCAAGAGGCATACATCTCATGATGACATGTTTGAAACCATGAATATGGGATATCAAAATATCAAATAGTGAGGAGAAACACATCAGCTCTTGAAGGATGGAATAAGCTCCTATTAACCTCAATCTTCCAAAGAACATGAAACTACTCTTTTTAAAGACATGCCTACTAAAGAGATACAAGTTGATCATGAGATGAAGAGTAAGAAGTAGTATGAGTTATGTGTAAAAGTTAAATAAGAATACATATACATTGGAGACCTATATGAAGATGATCTATTTGAGGGTAGATCAAGTGAAGTGCCAAGGAATAGGACTG
Source organism: Torreya grandis (assembly GCA_037957365.1). Classification (NCBI taxonomy): domain Eukaryota; kingdom Viridiplantae; phylum Streptophyta; class Pinopsida; order Cupressales; family Taxaceae; genus Torreya; species Torreya grandis. The sequence goes on from JARHVA010005072.1 coordinate 1,244,293, forward strand.
ACTAAAAAGCATCCAATCTAAGGAGAAACATGCTTGGCACTATGATTCATATTATGAAGAAGAAGATTCAAGGAATTTAAATTTTGATAATATAAAGGAAGTATAATTAGTTTATAGTTGTGCATAATAGTTTGTTTTTTTATTCCCCTAAGTTATTTTAGCACGTGTGTGTGTCTTGTTAGTTAGTTTGCTTTGTTTTGTGTGTGTCCTTTGCTTTGTATGGCTGAGGTAGTCAATTGGTCTTGTCTTGATAAAATATTATGGTCAATGGTAAAAGGTAATATTATTGTGTCTTATATTTTATGTGACTCCCTAATCTCAATGGACTGATAAGGCTACTAGTCTAGTTAGTATAAAAATCATACTAACCCTATGAGTCACCAATTTATTGACCAAATTTGACCCTATAGGTCAAATTGGGGCCTCTATATGCAATAAATTAGTCTTTATATGTTTTAAGGGGTATAAAATATGTTATTAAGGTGTATTATAGGTCATTTTATTTAATTTAATGTCAAATTAGCCTTGGTCATTAGTCATATTAGTCAATATATCATTTTGAGTCATTTTAAGGGTTAAAAGGGGCATTTAATGAGTTATAAAGACTCCTATGGAAGTGTGAAGAATTAATAATTGTGATTACACATGAAATGTGTCCTAATAGGTCTTAATAAAATAATCATAACTGAAAGTTGTAGGTTCTTTAGAAGAAAAAGTAGTTATTAAAGGAAAAAGAAGAAGTTTGGTACTTGTACAGCCTATGAAAGAGTTTTACATGTGGGCTAAGGTTGTAATATAACTATTAATATTCCTTAGGTTAATATACATGATTTAAATTCTCTATAAGTTCTGTTTTTGGGATAAAACCATTTTACTCCTTTTTCACCCTTCTAGGCACACAAAACTAGTCTTCAGGTTTGCACTTGGTATGAATAGTTATCAAAATTATAGGTCAAATGCCTTTGGGAGGTGAAATAAAACTCATAGATATTAATTTTCATAAAAAAAATTTGAGTAATGGTGGAATGTGATTTATGAACCATCCTCATGAATTTGACTATGTTTTTTTGCTAACTAATCTATGCACCCTATAGGTTTTGCTTTGGTTTGGGAATTTTTTACAATCCAATTAGTAATATTGTTTATAGATGATGTTTACCTCCTCATAAAATTATTACCATGCTTATTTTCATGTGTCAAGGTGTTTAGATAAGTCAAGTACATCAAAGTTGTAAGAGGATACTCCATTCGTTCCAAGTAGTTTTTTCACTATTTTTAGGAAAGTTATGCTTGTTCATAGTTTTAGAGGGTTGGGATAGGTTATTTATCATGTTTTAAATGTGATATTATTTCCATTTACCTTAAAATATCATCTTCTAAGGAATATTCCATGAGGGTGCAGTCATGAAACATCATGTAGCTAGTTTCCTATAGGATTACCACATACATACAACTAGATGAACTGTATAAGACTTTAAACACGTCCATGGAAGTATATTTATAGTATTTATAAGTTTAATGCATCACCATATTATGAAATAAAAAGTGAGATCCTCTAAAAAATGTAAAAGGAGAACTATTTTAACCATATGCAACATTTATAGTCTGGCAACCATGGAAGCACATCTATAGGAATCTCTTGAAAGGATATTAGATTGGAATAAAAGTTTTTATACTTGTTTCAATACCTTTAAAGTGATAAAAAATAATTTAAATAATGGATAATGAGCTTAGGTTTTTTCATGAAGCTATTCCCCATGCATATTTCTCCAATTCTGCCCACTGCCTGTACGTAACTCCATTAACACCTACAAGAGACCAAAACACTAGGATGGAGCTTTGAACCTTGTTTCAAGTATTTCATGATAAATTATTTTGTGTTTTTAAAGTTTTAAAATGTCTAGGGACTAATGAAAAATCTTCCACCGTGCCTACTATTCATCCTCATCTTTATTGACTACAGTATGGAATAACCACCTATAGGTGGCCTAAATAGAGAGCTAAAGATCCATATAGAGAGGTTGAAACATTTGGAAAAAGCTTTATTTGAAGTATTGATGTGCTATATAAAGTGTGGTATAACGTTTTGAGAATATAGGTTGGTATTTGGAGTTAAGAATCATTTCCAAAGACAATGACTGTAGGTTTAGAGACTTTTTCCCTAAAATGGAAAAATAGAGGCCTAAGGCCATTTTAGAGGAATCGTACAACAAGGTTGAAATAAATTTTAAGGCATCCTAATAGATTTTTATTTTATTCCTAGCATAAGACAAGACCCCAACAAGAGACGGATTCAAGGGAGAGTAGGGAAGGTAGAAGTTGAAGGCCTCAAAGATGCCTCTAAAAACACTAAAACTTTGCATTAATATCTACAGGTTTGGAGGTTTTAGTGATAGTTGATATCCCAAGGGAAAAAATACATTAAATCATGAATAGGATAATTAAATTTATGGAATGGTATAAAAAATGGCTTGAGAATTATTATCATGATGTTGGTATAGTATTTCAACCCTCTTGGCACCTATAGGTGTCCTATAAAAAAATAAGAACCTACAACTAAATATGGAAACATAGTTTTAATCTTGGTGTCTTAGTGGTTTTTTGGCCTATTCAAGATAAATCCAAGTATGATTAGGTGCTATTTGAATACCAGGATTCATATAATGTCTTCATACATCATGACCAAGGTTCAAGGAGGCATGAATACCTACAAGAATTAAGGAAACAATATATCATAGCCAAAAGGTAGGGAGAATTCAATTTGATGATTTCAAAGTGAATATGAAGGGAATACATAGGTTTGGAATTATGAAATATCTTGTGATCACCTACATGAGATATAAACAATGTAAACAAGCCTATATATACCCCTTAGGACCCTGTGAGCACTTACAACCATTGTAGATGACTGTGACAAATAATGAATAGGGAAGGCAATGTTCTTGGTGTGAAGATGACATGAAAATGAGACAAATTGATCCAAGTAATTTATAAATGGTATTGGGAGGTCATAATATTTTTTTTGGAACATCAGGCCAGGGTCCAACTATTACAAAGTACACCCACAAGAGCTGTAAATAAGCAAAACTCAGTCAATAGTTAAAACCTAGTTTTGACTGAGAAAGATGTATAAAAAGGTATAGTAGAGGTTGAAGGAATAAATGATATTGGAATAAATTTATTATATTCATAATAAACTCATGATATTCTCATAGTGTTCTATGAATAAAATAAAGGAGCTCTAGATAAGCGAGGTATAGTCTACACCAAGAAACCCTGCACACAGTACTTTACAAGGGTCTATTTTGAGTTTTTAAGGAATTAATGGGTCAAATGAGGTTATAAAGGAATAAAAAATTATAATTATTTTTTTAATAACTGGATAACCTATTAAAATAATCACCATTATTTGAGGAAATAGGGGAGTGCCCTCTATTTTGTCTCAAACAGAGGGCACTACCCTCATGCATAAACCTTGGCAGTTTTGACAAGAGATGATAAAAAGATGATGGAGATGTATAGAATTTTTTGGAAGGTGTGAGAAGATGTAATATACCTATGAAAACATGGTAAATAAAATAAAGAAGGGGTATTTTCAACAGGGTGATTTAAACCTACAAAAGTTACAGGTAGGCTTAATGAGCATGGTTAGGCCTAATGTCCAAGTAAGGAGTCATTCACACTTATAGCATGAGATATGAATTAAAACCAATTGGGAAATTTTTTTGAGGTCAAATAATATATTAAAAAGATATTAAGATGTAAGAGAACCATCAAAAATCCATTTTGGGCTTCAAGGACAACTCAAGCCTACTTGACATGGTTAGGCCTAGTTTTTAAATGATAGGTCATTTTATTTTTTTACACTTAATAAAGATTTATAATGGATTTGAGAGTGGTTATGGGGTCATAATAGAGGTAATAAATCTTTTATAGGGTAGATAGGTTAAAAATAACCCATTTTGGTGCTCAAAACTAACTTAGACTTGCAGGAAATGGAAGGAAGAGCTCGGTAGGCTAGTTTTGAATGCTCATATCTTTTCTAAGGATGTGCATGGAGACCAAATAATTTTGGAGGTGTTATTAAAATCCTTGGAAATAATTTTTATGATATTTTTTAATGTTTTGAATGTAAATTTTTTATGAACAATGCTTGAGAGGTCAAATTATCTAAAACCCTTGCTAAATCCTTATAAGGACCCGATTGGGAAGATGAGGATGGTAAGCTACACTAATGGAATATTTTTCCAAAAATGATGATTATAGGATGTATAATACTCTCTCAAGATAATATTAATTATAAGTAGTTGTATATAACTATATGGATGGAGTGTAAAATAGGATTTTTTTGACAATTTTGTGTATTGTGTAGGTTATAGGAGGTTTTAAGAGATGAAAATCACATATGAGGGAAGATTAGGACTTAATATAACTACCCATGTAAATTTAATGCATTATAATAAATCCTAAGTTCCTAAACCAGTTGATTCATCTCAACTAGTCAAAACTGACATAGTGACCAAGCTAGTGAGAAGAGTGGAAAACTTCAAGTGAGCTGATTTTAAGGTGTGCTTGATTGCTCTAGGGATGGAGGGTATTGATAGGTGTCATCCAATACATACCAAATATTTTCATGGAAAATTGATACATTTTTGGAGGCCAAGTGTGTAAGGAGCATGAAGGAAGAGTTTTTAAGACTACACACAATGATAGATGCTTTCTAGATGATTCCAGATGCTAGGCCTACAACCAATTCATGTAGAGGCATGTCTAAAAGCCTTCCCCTTTATTCCAATCACAAGACCTATCCCTAATAAATTTTTGGATTTTCAAATAGGTACAAATCATGAAGGTAGTTTTTGAGCTAAAATGAGGAGTTTCATGCCACTTTTCATGAGTTTTATGACTTGGATGGACACTTGTGCTTCCTAACCTTGCATGGTTCATCCCATATCCTATTCTCATACAAAAGTAACTTACTTTCTTAGCTTTACAAGTTTCCTTGAGATCCTTGGACTTATATCTTCTCCACTCTCTTTCAAGTTCTATAAGAACTAGCCATTTTAGCCATTATAACTTATGCTCCACCTGAGTATGGTGAAGCCCTACTCATTTACATAACATTTTATCAATAATATTAATAATTTTTACCTCTTAATGATTATTCATAGTGTGTTCTACTTGAATTTTGGATCTTGATTAGTGAATACTATGGATTCCTTATCATGTTGTCTTATTCTCTCATCCTATTTACAATTGGAAAGCTTCTTCTTGCAGGGCAAATAAAGTGTTCTAAGAAGTGTTAAGGTTGAGTTAGTCTATTTACTAGTGCCATTAAAGGTCTCTTTTCTAGTCCTCCTAGCCTAAAAATTCATCCATAACCTTATAATATAACATTAATATGAGAAGATATAGATTAGAGAAGTGTATGTTTGGTTAGTCTCTTGGTTTCATGTGTAACATGTATCTAGTTGGAAGTCATCAAATTATTTGGTGTATCACCTCCCTTAGGATAGTTTGATTTAAATTTTCTCTCTCCCTCTCCCCCCCTCCAATTTTAGGTGTAGTAGTGATCTAAATTGGTACATCAAGGGAGCTATCCCTATCTAGATATTCACCTCATCCTTAGGCTACCCACAAGCCTAAAGGTGTTTTCATTGTGCTACTTAGATGAGGAGAGCTTAGGCATCTCCTCAAAGGGTACAAATCCAAGTGACAACATAATTATTTCTAACTTTTAATCTTTAGTAGATATATTTGTACAAGTAATGACTTATGAATTTATTTATCTCTCCTTGCTTAAGATTATCTCTACATTTACTTGAGTAGAGTTTTACTTTGTAAGTTTATTGTTTATGTTTATTATCCCCCATTTATGCCATAAGCTTTGGTGAGTGCTAAATTAAATTAAATTTACTTTGTTAAAAACCATAGGACCTAAATAGGGTTATTATGTGGTATTAATTTAATAGAGGCTTTGGAACCCTCTCTAGTGATATTTTATGGTTAGACCCTGAGTTAGGTCCAGTGGATGCATATTTGTCATGACCCCAATTGTCTAAATGTAACTATTGACCAAATTTGACCCTAAGTAAAATTTAGGTCACCCCATATAGTTTGAAATTTTGTATAGGTGTCTAATGTTTTTCATAGTCCCAAGTGGTCTTAGATAGTCCCATATGGTCATATTTGCCCCTATCTAGCATTGTCCAAGTTTTGGTCTTAGGTTCACTTGTTTAGTCCTATGGTCAAATACAAGGTATTATATATTCAAACTTGGTCAAAGGTATAATATGGTTTAAATTCATTTCAAAAATTTATTTAGATGTCATTTATATCATATTATCATGTTATAACCTTATTGTGGCTTTTATATATAAAAAATCACTCTTTGGCCACCTTTTGGCCATGAAGAAGAGTTAGAAAAGCCACACCAAGGAGATAATATTTAAATAAGATTAAAAATTACCCTAGTGTTATAAACAAGTCATATAATGACTAGGAATAGTTAGAGTCTGACAAAAGTTGCATTGCAATGCCTAATCTTGGCAAAAAGACACTTTTCAAGCAATTGTATGGCCTTATAAGATTATATTTTAATTTAAAATGGTTTATAAGTGTCTTTTGGAAACCATGAGACAATTTTACAGCTATGGAACAAGTTTTAGTTCAAACTGACACACTAAAAACTTTTTCTCCTCCATTTCTACCTTTACAAGCTCAAGAAGGAAAATTTGCATTGAATGGCATGAATAGGAGAGAGAGAGAGTTAGGGAATTAAATTATGGAAAATTTTAGGGGTTAAATTAATATTTAAATTAGTGAATTTTTTTTCATATTGGTAACATATTATTTATTAATGATTGTTAAGAGTGACAATAGGTCACTATGGCCTATTCATCCGAGAGGGGTATATTATTGCACCTATTTATATATATTAGAAATGTATGGAGAGTAATGATTTAAATGGTTGTTTATATAGGTATTGGAGATACTTTCCATGTGGTTTAATTATCCAACTCATATCTATGAGGTGCCTTCACTTGGAGAGAGAATGTCTTGGTGTATAGTTTATTTTAATGAATTCTAATGCAAGTCTATATTTTATCTTCATGTTAGTGATTAAAAAAGGTTTATAGTGCTTAATTTTTCATGAAAACTCCTTAAAATTTATGGATTCATGTTCTACTTGTCTGAGATGTGTTTTAGTCCATTTTCTTCAAGTGTGATGCTCTTTAGGAACATTGTCAGTGTTTGAACAAGTCTACTAGAGTTTGATTGTCAATTTTGGATCAAGAACTAGTGTTACATCATGGTGCATAGTTTTGAGATCATATTATGATATTAGAAGAATGAGAGAATCAAGAAAAGAGCCCATAATACACCTTCTAATTAGAATTTACAATTATCTCTTTCATATATAGTTGTATGGACTGTAGAGAAGTTTAAGGATACTCAAAATTCTAAAAGGATATTAATACATATCCTCACACCTTCATGTATCCATTGGTATTGATTTTTACACCATCAAGTTACTTCCAATTTATTGGAGATTCCAATTTATTACACATAGGGTATATACATAATATTTTCAAACTTTGATCACTTACTGACACTTTGTACCTTGCAAGAACCCATCGAGTCTCAATCTTTGTAAGTGCATACCTTAAGGGGTACATAGAGAAAGGGGTGGGTAGACCATTGGTGCTTCACAAGATTATTATCCCTTTTTCCACTTGTTATCTACACACTTGTCTCTTAAAAACATTATCCCTAAGTTTGTTCTCTATTGTACCATTTATAGTCATTTTTTACATTTTATCCTCCTATTCCTCACCTTAATCCCATTTTGTCAGTTGGCTATACTAGGTCAACTGGGTCAACCCTATATAGTTTTAGGTAATTTTCACTTAGGAACTAGTTTGGCCTTTGGCTAACCTAGCTCATGGCCTAGTGAATAATTATCTAAAATTGTGCTAGGTTAACCCTATCACCTAATATTTTTGGAAGGGTTTAGGGTCAAATCTACCTATATATACAAGTTAATTTTTCCATTATTTAGAAATGAGAAGTAAGAGCTATTATGCATCTACTTATTGACCATTCTACTTGAGGAACAAGCTTAGGGTTTCATAGGTTATTTGGAGATACATTTCTTATCTTGTGGCGAAGTATTTTGGATGCATTGATAGGTTGTGTAGCCTAGAGCTGATTTGTCCTTATCATCCTTACATACCACAACAACCTCATACAAAACACCTTGGCCAATGAAGATATTGAGGCTCGATGGGTTCATCTTCAAAGGTAAGTTTTCCTAATTTTGTTCCTCATTTGTAAGAGTAGATAGATATGCATTTGTACTTCTCTTCCATGCATTAGGATTATATATAAATTGATATGAGTATATGTCTTCTATGCATGTTTAATTTTATTGTTTATAACCCCCACTTTATGCCACAGGCTTTGGTGAGCACTAGATTACATTTAATTTACTTGTTATTAGTTTAGTGAGATATTAAAACACAAGACTCCCTTAGGGTTATTACATGATTGTGCTTGACTGGAAGATTCGGAACCCTCCTTAACATGGTGTATTATGGTAAGATATTCCTTAATCATGTCTAGTGGATCCTCATATTGGTCATGTTCTCACTTAACAAATGTGTCCCCAATCAGAAGTGTATGGTATGATTTATCTTTTCTGAGTTAGGATTTATTTATAGACATGATGCTTTTCTGATTACATACATTCTAGTAAACCCAATGTGAACCTAACCCTTTTAGGTTTTGCTTAACTTATTTTCATAATTTTATCATTTTATTTATCATATATTTATGATTTTGGGTTGACTATATCGACACAATACTAACTTCTGTGCATAGGCTTAACAACATAGTCACATCCATAAGACTCTAATCTATTTATGCAAGTTTTCCAAATTTTAGTTTAGACTACTAGGTTGACCTAGTTGACCTTATACATTTTTAGGCATCTAGTTTAGCATACTAGGTCGATCTAGTTGACATTATACATTTTTAGGCTATCAACAATAGGTTTTTGTAAAGCTAGGTTGATCCAATCGACATAGTTAGTAAAATTTGTAAGTATTAATCAAGGTTCTTCAATATCAATCTTATTTATCTACATCCTTCAACCCACCAAGGTTACTTTCTATCCTTTTATCTTTTTCCTTATTATTCTATTTTTCATAGTTTCTAGTCTTTAAAACTACCCCTATACAGTCAACTAGGTCAACCCTATTGACATAGTTTTATATTCTGTATTCTATCTAAAAAGCTAGGTTGACCCTATTGATGTAATTCATTTTTAGACCTTTGATTCTATAGTACATAGGTGATAATATCAACCTTATTCTATATTATCTACATACATTAATGACTAAATTGACACTGTACTATGTTTTAAAGTTGGAATTAACCCTTATATGCTAGTAATTAGTTCACACTTTCATTTCTTGTTGATTTCATGCTTAGAATATATCACATAGTCTAATTAGGTGGTTTTTGATATACCATTTAGTTTCACTATTTTTTATTTTATGCACACACTACCAAATCACAAAATCTTAAAATGTATTTTAACAATTGTCTACCCAAGGCCAACCTACTTAGATTTCATCACCAAGGGGGAAGCAAACTTGGTTTTCTGGCCAAGTATAAACATGTAGTTAATGATATATTTTGGATATTCACCTGACACCCTTATCATTGTAGTGTGTAAAGTGAGGGGGTAGGCCCCAATACCAAGCCAATACCATTATCAATACAAATCCCTTTCACCCTAAATGTCTTGAAACCATCCTTAGATTGATTTCTAGTTCCTTGCTTATAGCCAACTTCCTATCACATCTAAAATTATACTCTAATAATTTAAAAACATTCAGGTTGACCACATAGTTATCTTTTAATTTCCAAGTTGGTTGATTTCTCTTTACTCAATTGTATGTTGTATTACAAAGACTTATATTGGCCAGTGTTGGTGCAAGGTTTTGTGTTATGTGCCTTAATTGGGTCAACCTGATTGATCTAATTGATTGTGTGTTTAATTTCATTTCTTGCTTTCATAAGTACTTTAAAAATTATTCTTATTTTAGTACATAGTAATTTATATCAACATAGTCTCTTATAGGCTATTTATTTTTCCCTGCCTACTTTACCTAGGTTGACCCAATTGACCCTGTATAATTTTTTTAGCCTCTATTTACTATACTAGGTTAACCCAGTCGACTCTATATAGTTTTTAGGCCTTATTTATATACTAGGTCAACCTAATTAACTATGTACTATTTTTGTCACTTCCTATTTCCTTACTTTTTTCATCTCTCTTACCTTGTTTAGTCTTTCTCCTTCATCACAAACTTTCTATTTGAAGACAATACTAAGTTACATTTAATAGGCATGATGAGTCTTACCAACCCTCATATGTTCTCCCATAATTAGAGTAGGAATCCTCTCCTAGATGAGAGTAATGTTAATATATCCTCTCACACAATAAACTATGGGAAACCTCCTCATTCCTCTTCATAACATAATACTCTCTTCTCACTAGAAGATCAACCTAAATTAGAGCATACCCTTAAAATGCTCTTCTTTATCTCTAAATTTCCTCAACATTGAGGAAAGGATCCTTCTACCATTTACCACCTCATGATTAGTAGTGACATTTAAGATCCTCATTCAACTTCACCGACATTCTCAAATGGATTTAGAGGTACTACCTTCTTTCATTCTTAGCCTCTTCCCTTGATTATGACCCATTCTCATACCATGACCTCTTCTTCTTTAACTTCTTCTACCTCCTTGCCTAGTATATCCACTAAAATGGTAGGTTCTACATCTAGTTGGCCTCTCATAAGACCCAATATTATTAATCCTTCTAGTAGTGTATCATTTTATACCCAAGGTAATCATGTTTATAGTGCTTCTTCTTCTCATCCCTTCAATAGTCAATCTTTTACCACATAAGAAAATTTTGCCACTAGTGCCTCACATTCTAATAGTTCTTCTCAAGATCCTACCAATACCAATAGTGGTACCCAATCCACTAATACCAAATCTAATGCTTTAAATAATGCTAATAATGACAATCAAACCCACCAAGTTTTGTTACAAACACTTAATAAAATGAATATTTTTGAAGATCATACTACAAATCAAATTATGAGATTACAAAATCACCTTCTTCATCTTCAAACTCATCCTCAACCAAGATCTTAGGGAATGCATAATCAAAATTTTCCCACACCTCCTCTTTGATATTCCCAAGATAATCTCATCCCTCAACCTCCTTTGGTCAACAAAACCATTAAGCATATTCAAAATGAGCCTCTTTCCACTCAAATTGTTAGTATTGATATAGGAGGTATCACCCATACCATTTCTTATAATGGATCGACTAATCCTACCCTTAATCTAAAAACATTTGTAAATATTCATAAGGATTGGGTCAAATTGAACACCTTTGATGCTAACAAGATCCTAGATAAAACCCTCATGGGTGATTCCTTATATTGGTACAACTAACTTAAAACTCATTCTATTACTAGTTTGAAAGATTTAGTAAATGCTCTAGTTCAAGAGTTCCAAACTAGTGATCTTCTCAAGAATACTTTGGCCCACTTTATAAATTTTAAATGACTTGAAAACAAAATTACCCAAGATTTTGTTAAAAGGTGGAAAACATTATCCAATAAATGTGAACACAACATGGCCAATTATAATATTTTCCATCTCTTTATCAATTCTCTTTTTCCCAAGTTACAATATTAGGTCTGCACTCTCTCCACATATCTTGAAAGAGGCCATTAACCAAGAAAAATGTCAATATTTCCTTATGCATCAATTCAATCCACCCCAACCTTTTATGATTACTCATATTTTACTTAAAAACAAGAATCTTCATGCTACCAATGATGGCATCATGGAATCTTATGACACCATCCACACTATTTAAGTTGTCATTCCTAACCAATTCTTAGAACCAGTTCCCCATTCTCAACAATACACCAATCCTCACTTATGTTCACCTAATAACATCAATGTTCAAAATCCCCTATCCTCAGTTGAATTGCTTAAATGTCTACCTAGGCCTCTACCATGATAAATTAATCCCACTCATCTTATGAAATCTTGGTGTGATCCTAATAAGTTTTGTTGGTTTCATGCTAGTTGGGGTCAATCTCATGATAAATGAAGGTAGCTTCATAATTTATCTATGTATTTTATTCTTGGTACTAATTTTTATCATGATTCAATCATTCAAAAACATCAACAAACCTATGACATTAATTTTAAGGCTCATGAAACTAATACTAAATATCAAGCCTTAAGTCAAGATAATGCTCATTTGGCTATATACAAAGACCCTCTTCCTAATCACCAACCTAACCAAGACAACTAAGATAATTTGACCCCTTCAACCAATAATGTATACATTCTTTTTGATCTAAATCCTGATGATAATGTGGTTAATATGACTAATATGTGCAGGGTGGTTGCTTTCATTGAGCCCCAACCCATCTACACCCATCTAATGTCTCAAAGTTTTTATGTTATCTAAGATTCTTCTCCATCTCAATTAAATGAGTTAGGGAAAGATGACCTTATAAAATTTCATTAACAAATTCCCACTCCTTTGGATAACACTTCCCATTCTATTTCTACCATTCCTCCATCTTCTTTACCTGACACTAATGATAATCAATCTTCTATCAACACTTCTTCTACCGATTATCAAAACCAACCTAAACCAACTACTTCATCTTCATAACATAATTTACAAATTTTTTCTAAACCTTCTCCTTCTTATCAACATAAATTCCAATGTACTTTAGTTTCTCCTTTTGAAGACCTCCTTCAACACTATGCACCTATTTCTAAAAACATTCTTATGGGTTACGATGAGTGGGATCCCATCATGTAACTCACTAATATCCCATCTCAAATTCCATTCCTTGAGATTATGAGTACCTATCTACATCATGAAAGCCATCTTATGCAACTCTTATAAAAAATGAACATCCCTCATCCTCTTCTAATAGGATGTGAAACAACCTTATCTAGATCTAAAAATAACATATTGAAATAATGTGAAGAGATGTGCATCCATGATGAAACAATGGATACTTATCTTTCCTTAAAATTTCCTATCACTTATATGATTCCTAATGAGATTATGCTTCACATGAGTTATCATCCTTTATTCATTAGTGTCCAAATTGGTGATATCCAAGTTAGGAGTGCCTTGATTGATGAGGGTTCCAAAACCTATGTTTCCTCTCTTAATTTTATTAAAAACCTTGGATATTATAAATACAATCTCAAGTCCACATGCAACACATGTCAAGGATATGATAAAAGGAAAATGCCTCCTTAGGTTATGTATGGCTTCCCATTACCATCCCATCTATCACCATTCATGTGAGGGTGATGATATTTAACTTTCTTTTATCTTATAACATATTTCTTGGTAGGTCATGGACTCAATGCATGAGGGAAATTGCTTCTTCTACTTTCTAATGCATTAAATTCCCTCATAATGGAGCCATCTATAGGATTCAAGATGAGACTAACCCTTGAAATTTTGAAAAATTCCAAGATCATGGTGTCTTCAAGATTCCTACTCTTGAACCTTTGCCCATTGTTCCATTCCATGAGTCTCAATGATTTAACTTTCCCATCAACTCAACTTGAGGTTACAATAATCATACTGAACTCATTGGGAATATTCCCCTTAACCTCTTAGATTCTAATGATTATGAGCTTGATGAGATCAACCTAAATATTAAAAATTTATATCTCTCACCTCATCTCATCTTTCAACTTATTACTTCTTTGTAGCCTTGTTCTTGTAAACCTCCTTGTGATGATATTACCATTATCTTGACTAAGACTCAACATTCTATTCATCACACTTCATCGGATGACAATGTCATCCTTACGTGCATCACTGATCTTCACACACCTAAACATGATGATGGTTATCCTTAGATGATCCATTATTAGGTAGTTTTTTTTAGGCCCATGATGTTGAGATTATCCATTATCTTTCTTATTTGCTTCAATATTTTCATGTATCTTCCCATATTCTATCATTTATAGTTGTTAATTTTAGTATTTTTCCTCTTTATCACAGGGTAGAGATGGTTTTGTTAGCTCTAGTTTATGAAGAGCCTCATAGGAATATCTCATAGATCATGTTATGATTGGGACTTACTACTTTTCTAGGTACCTTGACCACTATAACTTGCTTATCTCTGAACTAAGTGTGACCCTTATTTGGCCTTCTATAGACCCCACCCCTCCCTTAGTAGAGCCCACTATAGTTGAGCTCATTATTTCTCCCACTTTAAATGGGTCTCTCCTTACTTCTAATTCCATTACTCCTTTCATTGATCCTAGTCCTATTCCTTTCCCACCACCACCTTCTCTTTGTGATGGTTTGCTTCCTTTACCTTAGATGGATTTGTTGCTCACCAAATGGGCTGATGATCCTTCCCAAGATTCTTCCACTCCTTTTACACCTCCTCTTATGAGTACTACTAAGACTACTCATAGGTTTATATGTTGCTTCCATGGAATGGATAACCATTATTCCACACATTATCACAAGCTATGGTAATATATTGATACTTTGCATCCTTCTACCTCTTAGTCCTTAGACAAATCCATACCTCCCCTGAAGGTATTACCTAAGTATATATTTAAGTATGGATAGGTGTGTTTTATTTATCACCAATGTGGTACCCATCACACTGATCATTGCCACATCCTTTAAAAACACCTTTAAAATCACCTTATAAATATTCCCACCCCTTATTTAATTATTCACATAGGTCATTATCATAAGAAGGCTCCCACTTTTTCTCCTATGGTTCCACTTCCAATGGTTCCATCCCCTTCTATGGTCCCTTTTTCAGCTCCTATTTCTCCACCTATGGACCTTCCCTAACCTATATATCCTTTTTTGCCTATGAGTTACTCACCTATGGATCCTTCCCCACCAATGATTCTTGCATCTTCCATAGAGTCTACTCCCATGTATTCTTCTGAGCATCCCTTTCCTGATAGCCTTCCTCAACATGATCCATACAACATTCCTACCTTTTATTCTGAGGAGATTAGATGTGAAGTATTTTCCCAATTTTTTCTAAATATATATGAGACATTAGCAACCATTCACCTCCAACTTCATAAAGATATATTAGATTTTCTGGATAATGTGTGTGGGTAAATATATCAGTATTTATAAACACATGCATGGTGTTATTTACATTTTATTTTTGATTGTATGTGTGCTCCAATCTTATATTTATCTATTTGTTATATCATTTGAAATTATGTCAAATTCTTATTTATCTGACATGGTGACTTTACTTTTTTACTTTATATTGATTATACTATCATTTACCTTTACATATAGATGTCTTATTTATCATTGCTTTCTCTTCCTTTCTTAAGTTTCTTACAAACTCCCTTATTTGCTCTTCATGATTATTTGCTTTCTTATCTCTATTTTTCATGGTTAATAGTCATTATGACTTGGTTATACATACCTAGTTCCCATTATTCATTCCCTCTTTATCATGTGATCAACTAGCAAACAATTAATATCATTATATTCTCCTTTCACCTGTCCACTTTGGATCTCCTTTATTCCCTTTATCCCCTTTTTTCAAACTAAGCATATACATAGTTGAGACTTGAGATAACATTTTGGTTCATAGTCAAGCCTAAGTGTTATAGTCAGTCTTGTATTTAGTTACATAACTTATTTTATCATAAGCCTACAAATCATTCATATGTATCACTCTATCTCTCATGATTGGTCATTCCATGTCCATATAGAGGAATAATCTTAAAAATCCTTAAAAATATAAAAAATCATTCAAAATCCAAATCATTTACAAAAGGAAATGATACAAAAGGAAAAAAACATTTAAAAAGTCTTAAAAGTCCAATCACACTAAGAGATGTGATTCAAAGCACATTTCCTTCTTCTATTTGAAGTCAAACTCCATAGTTAGACTCATGGTAGAGCTGAGGTCCATTATGGTATGATAGGCTAGTAGATTGGAAAAGGAGAATTAAAAAAATCTTTTAGTGCTACCTACTTTCTCATGCAAGTACCCAATCTTCATAGTAGATCGATGACTCTATAAGGGGTCCTGAGGAATGGGGAACATGTCGTGGGAAGGTAGGTCCATTTTAATTTTCTTGTACCAATCTACCTTAATGAGTTAATCTTAGTATCATGCTTATTTTCCTACAAAGATTTGTATCTATAGTGAACAAGTTTCCTTTGTACATGTATGGTCAATAGTCACTTAGTGTCTTCTCATGTCCCTAGTATGCCTCTTGTCTCCTAAGGTCTTCTCATAAGATGCCTAGGTTTTTAATTTTACATTCCATTATTCACTCCCTACATTCCTCATACTTCCTCTTTAGAAATATTGTTTAGTTCAATGATCACTCCCATTGGGACTCTATTTGTGAGTTACATTATAAGACCATGGATAGGACTTGACCTTCCTCACAAATTACCATAATTTCACATTTCGATTACCAAAATCCTTTGTTATAATATTTTAATATTTATTCCACCTCAGTGGTGTTCCCTTTGAGACTTTTAGTGCAAGACCATGGATAAAACTTGGCCTTCCTCATAAAATTTTCCAATAATCCAAGTCACAATAAAAATTACATGTGTCAAATATGAGATACAATGTGTTGTATTATGAAGCTACACGTCATTGACATGCTTCCCATCTTGATTTAGTATGTTTTATGATTAATTCCTTTCTCTTTCACTTTTATCTTCTTATTTTTTGATTGCATGTAAGAATCCAAAAATTTCTTAAATTTCTCATACTTCCCAGCTTGAATTAGTGTGATAAATTTAAGACCGAATTTTGCCAATTTTATTTTTTCTCTTATACTTCTCAATGTGATTTAGTATGATTGATTGACTTGATTTTTTATACCATTTTTCATTTCACATTATTTCCACTTTAGTACATTACTTTCATACTTACCAATATGATTTAGTGTGATTTTACTTATTTTAATTTGGTGCCAATTTTTGTTTTTAAGAACAAAATTTTTACCATCTTATTTTACCACCCTTTTGGTTCTTTATAATTGGTCATTTTCTTGCTATTACACATTTACCAATGTGAAATAGTGTGTAGTACATTTTAGATTGATTATATTTTAGCAAGTCCTTTTTACCTGTTTCTTTTTAACAATGCATGTTTTATACATAATGATAGAAAAGAAACCATAACTCATATATTTCCTATATCATATACAACAAACAACTAAATACATGTGTTAGAAAGAAATATATCCAATCATCAAAAACCAAAACCATAATGCCAACATATACAGGAAATAATCCAAATCCCAAAATGATACATCTTTATAAATATCATGAGTTTTAATACAAAATTACAACTAGATACAAAGTTCCAACTCTATGGCTGAGCCCCATCATGCCTATCTCATGGCCTAGCCATGCTACCCATAGATGCCTTAATCTGAATCCTCCAAATAGAACATTGTAAAGAGACTATCAGAGATATCAATCCTAATACCTACCCTTGTATATGAGCCACCTAAGCTTGCGCCTATGCCAATTGGGCTAAGGCCATTAGATGTGTCACTCTCTCCTACTCCTATACCTATGCCATATAGGATAGGGTCACTACATATGTCACTCTCTCTTTAGCCTATACTTATCCCATATGTGTCATGATATCTAGATGAATATCTCTCTCCTTATCTAGGGCCTACCATTCCCATGTCTCTCCCTCACTCACCTCTATTGATGGATGCATCCCATCTTTGTGCACTCAACTACCTCATAGCCTCTCTAGCTAATCTAAACCAACTCACCTAAGATGGGGAAATGGCACCTTAGGATCCTCCAATGTAGTGGGGTCATATGAAATCAATGCCTCATCTAGGATATCATGGAGTGTTCCCCTCATTAGGGACCCCCATTTGGTCTTCTCATCCTCTACCACACCTACAAAACTAAACCAAATAGATATTATATCATTGATATATCTCAAAATCTATCTATCTTTAGCCTATCTCAAATAAACTTAAGTAAAAATTTAACCATCTATTATTTTACATATTTATGTGTCAGCCACTACTATCTTACCATTTGTATGATCACTGAGCATGATCTATCCATCTACGCATCCTCCAAGACCCTCATCTATAGGTCACTACTTAAAACAAATCTTGAAGTTTCCACTTTTATCCATCTCAGACTATGCCTGAGTGGTCTCTCTATCACCCAACTCTATCCTAACCTACCTCATGGGTAATCTAGGATAACTACTATCTCTACTCTCTCCTACTCATACTACCTCCATTAATGTCATATCTATAGTGATCACTTCTCCTCCTATTTTATAGCTAGTAGTGGTACCTATGGTACTCCTACCTCTACATCTCCTATTCTACTACCAATTGTACTTGATCTATCCATGGTCTCTCATGATAAGGCTTGATCATTGGCCTAGTCACTAGTGGACCTAATCCTCTTCTCACCTATGGCTCTCTCACATGTCCAGCCCAAAACATGGTCACCACTATCATCACCACTAGGTGATGCTATCCCATCTATCCCAGTACATGTGCCACTAGATACATCTCCATCTATAAGGTATAGTGCCCTGTCACCTCTATTCATGGTAAATATGGTACCACTATCTCTAAGTTAGGCCATATCATAGTGATGTGCCCATACAACTACCATATAATATCTACTTATCTCACCATTTATAGTGCTATCAAGTGGGGTATGCCCTATGCTACCTAGTCTTGTATCTATTTCTAAATCTATGGTAACCTATCATCGACCACATGGGGTAACCCAACTGACCAATACATGGGGAACTTGTCACATATCTATGATATTAATAACATAATCAGTCCCACTGACTTTTAACATCTGAACAACACCTATACATGTCATGTGCAAGCTATACCTAGATGAAAAATTCCAAGTCATATAACACCCTTTGCTATAATATCATCTGGTTCAAGGATATCAAAACTAGTGGTACCTTTCCATCTAAATTATGGCACAACACCTATGCTATCATATGTCCTATTATAACCTTCTAGATATCTATAATCTATGATTTTTATACATCAAACATGCTCACCCTCAATCCAAGGTATATCCTCTTTGAGATTATTGCCCATTTGGCTAAGGCTCTCCTCTCTTCTTGAATATTTAATACCCCCATGACCATGGGTGTAAATACTATGGGTAATCCTAGGATGTAATACACATCTTCCAAGGTGATACCCACCTCTATAGTATCCCCTCCACCTCCCACCTAAAGGTGTTAGTCAATCATTCCCAAGCTCCCAAAGTGGTATCCTACACATGTCTATGATGCCTCCTAGGCCTAATGAGATCAATTTAGATCATTTTGTCTTTTATAACTCTTTTTCTCTCCTTCACAAGTCAAAAATACTAAATTACTTCCTATTGACCTTATTTAAACTTTCTTTTGAAAAATCTAAAATCCTTCAATTCTTTTCCATCAGATTCCTTGTTTTGCCTCTATATTTGTTTCTAATACTTTTCTCAAACTGTAAAATGTTATTGAGTAATGAATAAGTATAGAATAATTTAAAATATTATATGCTTATCTTACAATTCTTTTTAGTTTTAGATATTTTTTTGCACTAAATTTTATAGGTTCACCTAATGTTCTTTACATTGGATGCCTTCAATTTTCTTGCAGTCTACTTCTTTATCTACAAAACTAAAGTAAGAAAAGGTCTATGTTTTTCAATTCTATCCTTTCCTTTATCTTATTTTCTACTTACTACACTTTACTTAGCATCATCATTATGTGTTATCATGTTCTATTCTCAAAGCACCATCCTATGTTGCACTCATATGACACGTGATGAGATTCGAGTGGGGCATATGTATACACATAATATTTTCAAACTTTTATTACTTAATAACACTTTTTATCTTGAAGGAACCCATCAAGTCTCAATATCTCTAAGTGCATTATTTAAGGGTTTATCGAGAAAAGGGTGGGAAGACTAGTGGTGCTTCACTGGATTTTTGTCCCTTTTGCCACTTGTTATCTACACACTTGTCTCTTGAAAACATTATCCCTAAGCTTGTTATTTTTTATTGTATCCTTTTCAGTCATTTTATCATCCTATTACTTACCTTAAAACCAATTTTTTAGTTAGTTGTATTAGGTCAATTGGGTCAAATCTATATAGTTTTAGGTAATTTTCACTTAGGAACTAGTTTGGCCTTTGGCTGTCCTAGCTCATGACCTAATGAATAATTATCCAAAATTTTGCTAGGTAAATCGGGTTGAACCTATTGGCCAATATTTATAGAAGGGTTTAGGTTCAAATTTACCTATATATACAAGTTCATTTCACCATTATTTAGAGAAGAGAATAATAAGTAAGAGCTATTGTGCATCTGATTATTATCCATTCTACTTGAGGAGTAAGTTTAGGGTTCCATAGTTTTTTTAAAGATATAGATATTATCTTGTGGAGAAGTATTTTGGATGCGTTGATAGGTTATGTATCCTAGAGCTTATTTTTCCTTGTCATCCTTACATACCATAACAACCTCTTTCAAAGCACCTTGGCTAACGGAGAGATTGAGGCTCGACAAGTTCAACTTCAAAGGTAAGTATTCATAACTTTGTTCCTCCTTTGTAAGAGTAGATAGATATGTATTTGTAATTATCTTCCATGCAATAATATTCTATATACATTGATGTGAATATATGTATTCTATGCATGTTTACTTTTCTTGTTTCTAACCCCCACTTTGTGCCACAAGCTTTGCAGATCACTAGATTATATTTACTTTACTTGTTATTAGTTTAATGAGATATCAAAAAACAAGACTCCTTTAGGGTTATTACATGATTGTGCTTGATTAGAGGCTTTGGAACCCTCCATATAATGGTGTATTATGGTAAGAGATCCCCTAATCAGGTCTAATAGATCCTCATATTGGTCATGTTCCTACTTAAAAAATGTGTCCCCAATCAGAAGTGTATGGTATGATCCATATTATTTGAGTTAGGATTGATTTATAGCCATTATACATTTTTGATTGCATACATAGGGCTTATTCATAAGAATATGTATGTAATCCATACAAAAATGGAGGGTGAGTTTGAGATGATAAGAATCATGGTCATGAAGCCTTGTAGACCATTGAGAAGTGTTTAGAAGGTATGAAGTGGTGGATAATGCCAATAATTCAAGGAGCTTAAGAGAATGGTTTTGTGTATCTATAGGATAGTAAATTAGAGACCTATAGGCTTCAAGCCTATATGTCCTCTTTCAGACCTTGATCAATAGTAAACCAACACAAAAGTGGTCTAAAATATGAAACTTGACTATGATAGCAGTAATTTAAAGATAAAAGCCTCAAATAAGCCACTAGGTCTCTTGCAAGTGAGGATGACAATGAGATTAAGTTGAAAAGCTTATTTTCAAGCACATATAGTACTATGTATAGAAATGGATAGAAAGAAAGGACTTGAAATGAGAAAAAGGAACTAGGTTCATAAAATTTAAGTCCACTTGAGGTCTTAAAACAAATTAAAGTGCTTGGAAAAGATCACTATGTAATATTTAGGTTGGTAAACACAAAGAAGACTACCAATCATCCTGAAAGACCACCTATAAGTATGTACAAAGTAAGGAAACGTTGTGTGAAGTACTGAAAAAGGTATTTGAGAGAACCTTAAACTAAATTAAATATTGTAACTAGGTTCATGAACTCTAAAAAGGTGAGTGATACTTGGGTGAAATGCTAAAACCATGAACATGCTAAGCACATAGTCAAACCCTAAAGAACACCTATAGGCTTCCTTCTAAGACACATATGGCCTTGTTTTAAGTATAAAGAATGAATGGACAAAGGTGTGTTTATAAGGTGTTTAAAAAAAGAATTAAGGAATATCAACTTAGAGTTCAGGAGTAATGGGAAGTCTATTGGTGTGAAGGCGAGGTTTCAAAATCTAGTATACAGTCCTATCTTCAAGGATACCTATAGGCCACATACATGATAGGAAAAACCTTAAACTTAAAGTGAGAAGTAAATAATGGAGTGAGGGACTATAAGGTACACTTAAATTTAGATATAAAAGTTATCTTGAGTTTTTAAACTAAGAGGTAAATAGAGAATATGGAACAAATTTGTCTTCAAGCCCCATACACAATTAAGATACACATACATGCCTACTTACTCTTTAAGGTGAGTTTTGATTTAATCAAAGAAGGAATATGAAAAAGTTTGAGAGATTCCATTTAGAATGATATAGAGTGTTTTTAACACTTCAATATGACTATAATTTTTGATAATAAGGTAAAAAGATGAAAATTCAATCTAAGCCTAAAACTCTATAGTCACACTAGTAGGCAGTCTAAGTCATAAAGGAAATTGAAGTTTTAAAGGTCCTCTAGGAATGATCATGATTTGAAATTTTGTAAAAAAGGATTTTATGAGTTATAAAAGACACCTATGGTCTACTTGAAGTTAGAAAAATAGTGAAAGTACTCACTATTTTGTCTTAGACCTTCCCCACTCCTTGGGCAAGGGGCAGTTAAGAGACTTAGGGGTATACTTGAGTTAAAAGGGCATGAAACAAGTTTTAGACATCATGAAGGGACCATAAGGTAGTGAAAGGTAATATAATATGTATCCATACATTCTTAGGTGTAAAAAAAATTATTTTTCACTCCAAGGACCTTGAGGACTATCAAAGAGAAGATAGACTCTTAACCCCACATACCTTGATTAGTGTACTAATTGCATACATAGGGTTAATGAACACTTAAAAATAATTTTTAATAATTTAGAGAGATTTTTAAAATGTTTATTAACTATTACTATAAATATAATTAATTTTTTAAACCTATAACTCAAAGTAAACCTCTCTTGGGCTTGAGAAATACTAAGCAAGCCACGTAAGGAGCAACTTCAGATGCTCATACCATTTCTCACACTTTTAATGGGAGTATTATAATTTTAGAATAGTTGAAGGGGTATATAAATAAATTTTAAAATTTTTAAGGAGGTCATTTAATGATCTATTCTTTATGAACAATCCTTAAGACCCCAAACTGGTCTTAAACCTCTCTTAAACCCTAATAGTGACCATTCAAGGAGAAAAGAGATAAAATGCATATATAATGACATATTTTGATCATAAACATATTTTATGTTTTTATTACTCCATGGAGGTTACTCACATGTAATTTTATGCTAATGTCACTTGTACAGATTGGTACAAATACCCTATTTTTACATGTTTTTTTATGTTTTATAGGTGTTATAAGAAGGGGAAAGCTTCAAAATCATGGGATGATGTAATTTGAGAGTTTTAATATCCATTAAAGTAAAAAAAAATTAAAAATAGGTTTTGTAGGTGAAAAAATTAGGCCCATTTTTCAAGGCAATCTCAAAAAGGCTCAAAATGAGACTAGGTGGTAAGGCCATTTCTTGGTTTGCATACTTTCACACGGTCTAAGGACCAAAAATTTGACATGGAGGTTGGTGATGTCCCATATAAAGTTAATAAAATTATTTTTAGTGACTTAACACATGTGGAATAAGTTTGGATCAAGAAAATAGGGTCCAAAGCGAGGAGTCCTAATTATGGCCTAATTTAAGAAAGAGAAAGGCAAAAAAATGGGTTTCCAATCAGAGTATGAAGATGAAATTTGACATGGAGATATAAGTACATATAGGGTCCTATAATATTCTCTCATTTTATCAATATAATATATAAAAATCCATAAATAAGGAGGTTTAAAATAAAAAGGGATCACAAAGAAACTAGGCCTAGTGAAGGCTTAAGGAGTAAAATAAGTTATTAAGAGTTGGTACAAAAATTTGGTGTGTTTTAGGCCTTATAAAATATTTTAATACCATTAATTTGGTTTGGATGAGATGGAAAATATGCATTTGAGTTTTGGGCCACTTGGACCAAACTAGGCTTGGGAAATAAAGAGTTACAACAGACCTACACACATGAATGATGGAATGATAGGTCATAAGAGTTTCATAAGGCATGTAATATGTTCATTAAGTGTTATGATATTATTTAAAGTATAATTTATAATTTTTAAGTCCATTTTTCACTCCTTTCATGTAAAGAAGGGCAATTTATAAGCAGCTAGTCAAGGTGTTAAGCAAGTTTGTAACCCCTATGCCAATTAGAATGTTGGAGCTGATTCAAGAGTGAGACATATGGACTTGGATTTTTGATAGACTATCTCATAACTCCTCTTATTTTTTTAAGTATCATGTAGATTTGTCAATCTTCTTCTACCACCTCTCTCTCTCTCTCTCTCTTCACCATTCTCTATAAGAGCAATCACTTTTGGCTAAGTTTTTAAGATCCACCCCTGGTATGGAAAATACCTAATGGTTTGAATAATTTATTTCCCTTTTAATAAATATTTACAATCTATTTTTCAGTTCATAAATTATTTTCTAAGTGTGTGAAGTAGTGCATAGTGGAATGACAAGTGATAATCATCTATCCTTGTGTTCTCTTTACTCTTTCATATTTGGTGCAAATAGTTTGCTCTTTAATAGGTCACATGAAGTGTGTATGAAATCAAAAATGAATAAAATATACAAATTAATCATAGTTCAGAAAAGATAGACCCTACTTACACTTCTAATTTGGGATACATTAGATAATCAAGAACATGAGCAATATGGATATGTTAGACCCGATTAGGGGATATATTACCATAATAAGATCACTAGGGAGGGTTACAAAGCCTTTAGTCAAGAAAAATAATGTAATATCCCTAACTAGGTCCTATGTTTTCATATTCACTATACTAATAACAAGTAAAGCAAATAAATCTAATCTAATGCTCACCAAAGCTTGTGACATAAAGTGGGGGTTAGCAAACAAGAAAAAGTAAACATGCATAAGAGAATCCTAATTAAGATATGTATAGGTAAGACCCTTATGTCGTAGAGAAAAAGAGTAATATTATTCAAAAGCCATTATTTATGCTTCTTCTATTTACTAAAAATAGGAGCAAGGTTAGAGATACTTACCTAAAAGACAAATACATTGAAACTTAATATCTCCCTTGGAAAAAATTTCTTCACAAGAGGTTTTTTTGGTTTATATGGATCACTAAGAAAGGCCAAAGCATCTAAGACTTATCTACAAAACTAGATTCTTCTCTAAGTAGAAACCCTAAGCTAAGAATCTTCAAATAGAATGGTGGAAGAGAAGATTGTAAAGAAATGCAAATGAATAATAACTCTTGATATCTCTCTAATAATGTCAAGATGTATGTGTTAATATATGCAGATCTAAACCTAAACCCTTCCACAATATTTAGCTGATAGGGTCAACACAGTCGACTTTGTATCATTATTTATAAAAAATCACTAGGTCATGGGCTAGGTTAACCAAGAGTTGACCTAGACCCTAAATGAGTTTTACTAATAAGAGTATAAGGCTGACCTAGTCAACCTAGTCATATAAACTATAGAAAGGGGTTTTAGGTTAGAAAAAGGGATAATAAAGTTGGTAAATGATTATAAGAGTGTGAAATAGAGGATTAAAATATTATGGTAGTGTTTTAGGAGCTAGTTAGATTGGTAACAAGTGGTAATAAAGGACAATAATCCTATGAATCACCAATGGTTTTCCCACCCCTTTCTTAGTGCACCTCTTAGGGTGTTCACTTAGAGATATTGAGACTCAAAGGGTTAATATAAGATAAAAAGTGTCAGTAATTGATAAAAGTGTGAAAATATTATGTGTATACATAATCCCCACTTAGATCTCTTCACATTTTAGTCAAGTGCAATCGAGAATAGTGCTTCGAGAAAGAACACAATAACACACAATGCTGAGGCTAAAAAAATGTAATAGTATTTTAAAGCATAAAATAAATAAAAGTAAATGAGTAAAAGGTAAATAAATAACAAATAAATATGGTGCATACCTTGACTTACCTTTTATCACTGGATGGTTGTCTATTGTGTTTGTAGTTTTGATTGTGGATGGCATAGACACTGCTTTAGAAAAACCCAAGAATACAAAACTAAAGAGAAAAAATAAATAAATATAGAAAATCTAAGATAATTGGTGATATGTGGATGGGATGTACTTTGAAATTTGGAAAGCTTAGGTGATAAGTGCTATGTTATACCAAATAACCAAGTCAAAATTTAGAGTAAATTAGGTAACCAAAAAGTCAAGGCTACTAAAGACTAAAAAAATCAAACAAGTAAACCTTAAGTAAGAAAGGAAAAATCACCAAATCAAACCAAGGTTATATGTCAAAAATATGGTAATCAAACATCAATGTAAAATTAGTAACAATACTTACTTAAACAAATATGGGCAAGCAAAAACTATAAAATAACATTGATGAGTGACAAGGAACAAGCCAACACCACTCAACAATGGAAAACGTACATGAAAGTAGAGATGGACTCAAGTGTCTAAAAAAGGGCAGTAAAATAATAATAAATGGTAATATAAAGTACATCTATAAATTTAAATCCATGGTGTAAATAAAATGATTTATAGTTTCTCAAGCATGTTATTTTGCTTTAAGGATAGATAAAACTGAAATAAAGTAGTGCTAACATGTTTGTAAGATGTGAAGAAGAAGGAAGTATAGAAGAGGGAAAATATATTTAAAATCACAATTTGCCTATAATGAGGGAATTTCAATGGGTGGAGGGGATAATGAAGGAAAAACCAAGGTAGAGGAACTCTTTATCGAAGTCAAGACACTAATATTAGGTTTGTCAAAATAAGAAGACTTTCAACCTTAAGGACTTTGAAGAAATTCTCCTAGCCACACAAGTCTTAGGTTAATAAATGAAGTATTTATATCATCCCATGAATTATATATACATTAAAAATAAAATGGACCTACCTTCTCATAATGTGTTCCCCATTCCTTAGAACCCCATATAGAGTCATTGATCTACTACGAAGATTTTGTACTTGCATGAGAAAGTAAGTATCACCATATATTTTATTAAATTTTCTTATTCTAATCTACTAGCCTACTACACCACAATGGATCTTGGTTCTATTATGAGGCCAATTTTTGAGTTTGAGATTCTATTAGAGATATGAGATGTGCTTGTAATCATGTCTTTTGGTGTGATTTTGACTTTTGACATTTGTATTTTACCTTTTATAAATCATTGCATTTTGTTTCAAATGATTTGAATTTTAACATTCTTGATGGATTTTTATATTCCTCCTCCATGCATAGTTTGAAAACAAAACATGGGTGCTAAATATGAATTTCATTTGAATACTTGGGACTTAGTTGTGAAGAGAGATAACTCAGAGAGAATGTTATCTAGGAGTCTTATAAAGTCAGGTGATATAAAAGTGCTAGCTTGACTTCGACCTTATTTTATCCAATATGGAGTGAAAGGAAAGGAAATACAGAGGATTGAAACATGAAATAATTTGAATTAATTCAAATTGAAAAAAAATTTGAAAAAGGGATACAATGATATAAAAGTGTGTTTCCTTATCATAAAGAGGGAAATGTAGGAAAACATGCTAACATAGATTGTTGTAAAAATTTCATTTACAAAAGAAAAAAAAGCTAAAGTTGAGAAAAAATATCAAGAACTCATAACCATTACAAATCACATTCTAGAAAAGGAGTGAAAAGATGATGATTTTATGAGGAAGGCTAGGTCTTGTCCATGGTCTTACATTGCAAATCATAGAAGAGAAACCCATGAGGGTACCAAAGATTATAAAAAAAATAAATGAGATAAGAAAAATATGGTATTTATGAGGAAGGATAGGTCCTATCCATGGTATTACAATAAAAATCACAAAGAGAAACCTAAGGGGTGCTAAAAAGTGTGAAAAAGTATGAAGATAAAGAGGATAAAAATACACCATGAGGAAGACCAGGTTAAATCTATGGTTTTAAAATGCAACTCATGAGAAAAAGTGAAACCAAAGGACTAAAAATAAGGACTAAGGTTAGTGAAAACAAAAAATTACTATAAAGGGTAAGACCCATGTAAGTA
Organism: Torreya grandis; assembly: GCA_037957365.1. Lineage (NCBI taxonomy): Eukaryota > Viridiplantae > Streptophyta > Pinopsida > Cupressales > Taxaceae > Torreya > Torreya grandis. Next base: position 1,272,416 of record JARHVA010005072.1, read on the forward strand.
TCCCACAAAAACTATTAGATAGATAAAATATAGAAGGCATGAAAAGAAGGGAAGGATTATGAAAAATACTTCTTGAAGAATTATGCATTTGTCGGCTCTTTGAAAAAATGACCTTCATTGGTTTACCAAGAACATATTTGACCAAGTAAGGACCCAACCATTTTTGGGCATATTTACCTTCTTTGTCCTGAGTGTAGTCTAATTTAAGGACAAGATCACCAACATTAAACATGCAAACTTTAACTTGTTTATTATGTTTTTTGGAAATATGGGCCTTGTATTGGTGATTATGTTGTAAATAAAAAAATATGGTGCTCATCAAATATATTGAGAAAATGAAAGAAAAATTCATGTAATTATTAATTAGGTATGATACCATGAAGAGATATATGGAGAGAGGAAAGCTTAACTTCTAATGGAAGGACTAATTCATAACCATAGACTAGAGAAAATGGCATTGCCCCAGTGGTAGTATGTATGCTAGTGCAATAATCCCAAAGAGGAGGATAAAAATGAAGGTGCCAATCCATGCATGTTTCATGGAATTTATTTTGGAGAATTTTATTGGTGGCCTCAGCATGGCCATTACATTGTGGATGATAGGGTGTGGAAAATTTGTGATTGATTTTAAATTTAGCATATATATATTTGAAGTATTTGTTTTTGAAATTAAAATCATTATCTAAAATGATAGTATGAAGGAAACCAAAGTGATAAATGATTTGATTAAGGATGATTTTGGATATGGTGGTACCGGTGACATTAAGAAGGGGCATAAATTCAACCCACTTGGTAAAATATTCGATAGATGTGATTATAAAGACATGCCCATATTGAGATTGAGGTAATTTGCCTATGAGATCTAATCCTCTCATGGAGAATGGACAAGGAGATTCAATAGTTTGAAGCTCAGTTGGAGGTGAATGAATTAAAACATCATGAAGTTAACAAGGAGTACACTTTTTAGCAAGTTTTATGTCATCCTTCAGAGTAGGCTAAAATCATCCCATACATAGGAATTCATGGGCTATAGCATGTTTACTACAATGTCCACTATAAATTCTCCCATGTGATTGTTTAAGGAGAGGAGGAAACTCATCTTGCATAACACATCAGAGCAAGGTACCTTCAGGATTATGATAATATAAGATGTTATATCTAAATATATCTTAAAATATTGTTTGTGAATGTGATTCTTTTTATGGGAATATATATTAGAAGGATAAGTTTGGTGTTATAGAAATTAAATGATGTCTTTATACCATGGCTTGTGTCAAATGGTGATGTCATCAATGTGGTAGATATGTGAATCATGTGGTTGAAGAAAGGATGAATATTTTATTATTTGGATAATAAAAGTGGGATCAATAAGAACTTGGTATGGATGAAAAAGGGATACTAAAAAATCAAGGGAATCAATAATAGAATTTTGATCTCGATGGATAGGCCTGATAGTGAAAGTTTGGTGAGAGTAGTTCTAACCTTATTTTGAAGAGGAGTTAATGTAGTTATAAAGAGTTTAAACAAATTATCATTAATCATGTTATGGTTGGCTTTATCGGCTAGAAATTTCCATCATTTGATAAAATCATGAGCTGATTAAGTGGGAGATTGCTTAGAATTGAAGAAATAACTAAGGAAATTTTTAGGAAGATCATTATGTTGAAACTCTTAGACTAAAGTATTGACTAAATCCATAAGTTTCCAAATAGAATGTTGGGGAAGTTGGTTGTACCATTGTAATACATCGCTAGTGAAGGTTTAAACTACAAGTTTAGTTTTGGCAAAAGTATTAGTTTGGATCCACTCTTTATAAATATTATGAAAGACTTTAAGAAAGGATGTAGGGTATTTAGTCCCATCGTACTTGATAGTTTGAGATATATTTCCAATATCAATGGATATAATAAAAGGAGATAATGAATCATTTTAGATGTTTTAAAGTATTTTGTTATTCATGACAGGTTGGGGAATAACATTTCCTAAGGCATCTCTAAGAGGTGAAGGAATGAAATTTAGATTAGCTTGAGGATTTAGAGCCTGAGGTTAATTAGACATATCGATCAAATGACATTGTAATTGCATCATTTGAGAGGTGTTAGAAGTTTTTATTATGTTCATTTGTTTAATGACTTGTGCAAGAAGTTGAGTCATATCAATTGGTGGTTTGGTGTTTGTAGGAGAACTCCCCAAATTGGTATTAGGGGGAGTGTTAGAAGATGGATTATTAGTGGGATTATTGGATAGAATTATGTTAACTTCTCCCACTTATGTTGAAAATATTGAAGATGAGAATTGTCTTAATAGGTACAAAAAGGATCAGATCCACCGACTTCAACTTGAGGTGTGATTTGAACCATGTTATAATTCATAAATGAAAGAGGGGAAGAGGTGTTCCAAGAGTGAGGATTCTCTTGGGAGTAAAAGAGAGGGAGAAATGAATATTCCATATAGTGTCTAAATGGATTTAGGTTGTCTAAGAAGATTATAATAAGGGACTTCATGATGATTTGAAGAAAATGAATAGAATGCTAAGAAAAGAGAAATAGAGAGCTAAGTTGGATAAATAGGACAACAATAAGAGTATAGAGTGGAGTGGGTCAACCTAGTAATATAAACTGTGAAAACTAGAGTCTGATAAGGATATAGGGTCGACTAGGTCAACCTATCACTATAACCTAACTGGTAAAAGAGATATAAAGTTGACTAGGTTGACTTAGTACTGCAAACAGGGAGAAAAATAGTCTGTAAGAGACCGTGTCGAACAAAATGATAGTTTAATAAAAATAAGTAAAATATATTTCAATGTACTTTGAGAGCAATAAATGGAGGTAAACACTCAAGTAATTGGGTCAATGAGAATGATCTGATTGAGTCACATAACACAAAAACTTGGACCAACACTAGTCAATGTAAGTTTTTGCAATATAACATACAATTAGCAAATATCAAGCAATCAACTGAAAAGTAAATGATAAGTGTTCATATTGAATGTTAGATTATTATAAAGTGTTATTTTAGGTGTGATAAGGAAGTTGGCTAAAAGCAGGGAACTAGAAGGTAATCTATGGATGGTTTTAGGATTTTTAGGCTGAAAGGGATCTATGTTGGAAATGGTACTAGCTTGGTATTGGGACCTACTTCCTCACTTCAAAACCCTATAATGATAAGGGTGTTGGGTAATTTGACAATATATACCATCAACCACATATTTATACTTGACTAAAAAACAAAGTTGACTTTCCTCTTGTGATGAAATCCAAGTAAGCAGGCCTTGGGTAGACAAATGTTTAAATGCATTTTGAAATTATGTGATTTGGTAGTGTGTGCAAGAAAGAGAAAAATAATGAAACTAAATGGTATATTGAAAAACCACCTAATTAGACTATATAATATACTCTAATCATTCAAACAACTAAAAGTGAAAGTGTGAAGTAATTACTAGCATATAGTTGTTAATTTCCAATTTTAAACACACTACAAAGTCGATTCAGGTGACACTATATGCAAACATTACAAAATAGAGTTGACAGGGTTACTACTATACTACAAAAGCAAGAGTCCTTAAGAACTAAGTCAACCAAGTCAACCTAGTCTTTTAGATATAAGATAAAATATAGAACTAGTTTGACCAAGTTGACCTAGTTTGTTCATTGATTATAGTTTTGAAGATTACAAACTTTGTAAAATAAAAAATGTAAATAAGAACTAAATTGAAATAGAGAGAAAGAAAGGGACCACGGTGGGTTGGAAGATGTTGATGACTATGCAATCTTTGTTAAAATTCTACTTTCAAGTTCTACTAATTATGTCAACTAGGTCAACTTAGTTATGTAATTCCCTATTTGATGAAGCATGTTAAGATGATTATACTAGCCTAGTCAACTTGGTTTATTATTTGGAGTACTAAGTTGACATGTTCAACCTAGTTTGCTATTATGGAACTAAATAGGAGACTAAGTTGACTTATTCAACATAGTCTATTGTCTAGAAGTGAATAAGAGTACTATGTTAACCTATTCAATCCAATAACCTATATATGATGAAGATGCACAAAAAAAAATAGAGTCATTTTGATGTAACTATGTGTTAAACCTATGCACATAAATTAGAAACTACACCATCCTAGTCGACTTAGTATTGAAAATATAGAAAAATAATAAAATTATAGAAATGAAAAGTGTGAAATAAAACCTATAAGGGTTAGATTCACATCAAGTGCACTAGAATGTATGTAATTTGAAATGCATTAGATCTACAAATTAATCCTAGTTCATAGAAGATAAATCCTACTTACACTTTTGATTGGGGATACATTAGATAATCAAGAACATAACCAATATGGATCTACTAAACATAATTAAGGGATATATTATCATAATAAGATCACTAGGGAGGGTTCTAAAGCCTCCAATCAAGTAAAGTCATACAATAACCCTAACTAAGTTCTATGTTTTCCTATTCACTATACTAATAACAAGTAAAGTAAAAAAACATAATCTCATGCTCACCAAAGCTTATGTCACAAAGTGGGGGTTAGTAAACAAAAAAAATAAGAATTCATAAGAGAATCCTAATTAAGATATGTATAGGTAAGACCCTTATGCAATGGAAAAGAAGAGTAATATTATTCAAAATCCATTACTTATGTTACTTCTATCTTCTAAATATAGGAGAAAAATTAGAGATACCAAACTAGGAGATGAACCCATCAAGACTAAATATCTCCCTTATCTAAAGGTTCTTCTCAAGAGGTTTTTGTGGTTTGTAAGGATCACTAATAAAGGCCAAAACATACAAGAATTCTCCACAAAAATAGATTCTTCTCTAAGTAGAAACCCTAAGCTAAGACTCCTTAAGTAGAATGGTGGAAGAATAGATTGTAAAGAATCACAAATGAATAATAAATCTTGATATCTCTCTAATAATGGCGAGATGGATGTGTTTATATAGGTGGATATGACCCTAAACCCTTCTAAAATTTTTGGTTGATATGATCAATCTAGTCAACCTAGTATCATTATTGATAAAAACTCACTAGGTCATAGGCTAGGTCAACCAAGAGCTGACCTAGACCCTATATGAGTTTTACCAATAAGAGTACAAGGTTGACCTAGTTGACCTAGTCATGTAAACTATCAAAAGGGGTTTTAGGTTAGGAAAAGTGATAATGAAGGTGGTAAATGACTAAAGGAGTGTGAAAGAGAGGACTTAAAGCTTAGGGGAATGTTCTAGGAGATGGTAAGATTGGTAAAAAGTGGCAGAAAGGGACAATAATCCTATGAATCACTAATGATCTTCCCACCCCTTTACCAATGCACCCCTTAGGTCATGCACTTATAGATATTGAGACTTTATGGGTTCCTAGAAGATAGAAAGTGTTAGTAATTAATAAAAGTGTGAAAATATTATGTGTATACAAAGTGTAGTTAGTGTATTTGCCTATTTCTAAGTGTAAGGAATAACATTAGTGTATACAATCAAACCTCTTTTTCATTCATCTTGACAAGTGCTATGTATATCACCTTCATGTTTGAAACACTTATGTTAGATCAATCTAGGATATTCAATCTAGTCTTGTGAGTCATCTTTCATAGTGAAAGCATATGGTAGTCTTGTGAAGATCAATCTGGTGCATCACCTCATTATACTAGGTTACTTTCATGTTTTTTATATCTCTTTTCATCCAAGCAAATAAGTATTATAGGTGATAATCTATAAATTTTTTTTTAGTGAGATATCCCTTAAATATAGAGGTTTAACTCTACTATAGGCAACCCACAGGACTATAGGTAATCTAATGTTTCAATCAATTTGGAGGATGCTTGAAAAACCTCTCCAAGGGTGAAAAATTGGGTGACAACAGTAACAATAAGTAAAATGGCTAGTTTGATTTATCTTTTCTGAGTTAGGTTTGGTTTATAGATTAACATCGCTTTCTTTCTTATATACATTCTAGTGAACATGATGTGAAAGTAACCCTTTCAAGTTTTCCTTCACGCTTTCATTTATTATTTATTTCATTTTTATATTATTGGAATATCTCTATCAACTTATTCTAACATTTTGTGCCCAGGTTTTAACAAATATTTGAGTTGGTCTACTCTATTTGGCTTTGTGCAAGTTAATAATTACAAATATCTAGATTGATCTAATCAACTCATTTTTTTTTGCATACATGTCTTCAAACTTATTTGACCTAGTCAACTTTATTATCTGGTTAAAAATCATCATCTAGATGAATCAATATAAAAATAATAATTTAAAATTATTAAATCATCATGTTCATTCTAACCAATATAGTAATTTTATTCATTTTGGTCCTTTTTTCATATTTTTTAGTTCTATAAAACTGTAACCCTACAATAAACTAAGTTGACTAGATCAACTTAGTTATGCATTTGCTTCTTTCCCAGGAGACTCAGTTGATTTATTTGACTATTTTTATTTGGAATATTATTCAATGGATAGAATCAATCAAGTCAATTATGATCTATACTATTTACATACTTGGTCAACCTAATCAACCCAATACTCTTTAATCAAAAGGAATTAACTCACATTGGTAGTACTTAATTCATCTTTCATTTTTGTTATTTGATTTATTAGAGTAGCGCACATAACTAGGAAAGTTTAATTTATCAATTTAGTCACATTGATTTTTATTTTATTCACACACTAAAAAATCATAAAATATCAAAAAACATTAAATAATTCTACCCAAGGTCTACCTACTTATATTTCATCACCAAGGGGGAAGGTAACCTAGTTTTCAAGCCTAGTATAAATATGTTGTTTATGGTATATATTGGCAAAAAACTTGACACCCTTATCAATGTAGGATTATGAAGTAAGGGGGTAGGCCCCAATACCAAGCCAATACTATCTCCAATATAGATCCCTTTTATCTTTAAAAATTTGAAACCAACTTTAGATTACCTCTTTCTAATTCCTTTCTAAATTCAAATGCCCTATCACATTTATTTTTTAAGTTATAATTTAAAACATTTAAGAATATCCACATAAATTAGCATTTATATATTTATAATTGATGCTTTCTCTTTGTCAATTATATGTTGTATTATAAAACTTATATTGGCCAATTTTGGTACAAGGTTTGTGTTATGTACCACAACTAGATTGACTAAGTCAACCTAGTTACATATATGTTTATTTAAATTTCACTACCAATTAACACTAGATCATCTAGAGTCATAACTATGAAAACCTATCTTTATCCTCATAACATAGTTGACAGATTTGAGCATGTATCTTATAGTTTTTATTTCCTTAGAACATAGTGAACCCACTTGACTATGTCTCCTATAATTTCCTTTCCACATAACATAGTCATCCTATTTGACCCCATCATTTAAAGGCTATCTATTATATTTACCTTTAACATACAGTTGACCTATCTAATTTTGTGTCTTACATACTTTCTTAGTTTAACCATCCATATAACACAATTGACCTATTCAATTGTCTCTTGCATCTTGTCCTACTTATTCTCTTACATAAAAATGTTGACCAGTTTGACTTAGTATCATACTAGTTTATCCTCATTTACAATAGGTGTTTAGCTTCACTATATTATAATGGATTATTTATTTGAATATAATATAGAATTTAATTGAGCCAACATGATGAGTTTCACTAATCCCTATATAATTCCTAAAACACACTTTGTTTTACCTAACACATCAAAATAATGTCCATGTTACCACCCACACTACCAACTATGGAACTCCTCCTTCTTTTTGCACAACACTTAACCCCTTATTTATGTGAATGATATAAGATGAAAGTGGCCTAGATTACATGGCTGAAATTATCCTTTTAATCAATGAAAATCCTCAACATAGAGGTAAGAATCTATAGTCATTTATAACATCATGTGGGACCTCATTTTGGATAAAACCCATTCACCTTCACCCAGATTTTCCACAAAATTTGGGGAAAGTAATTTTTTTCATCTACACCCTTCCCCTCTATCATGTATCCTTATAAAATTATGAAATCATCCTCTATGTCTTCTTTTACATCCATGCCAAGTATTTACACAAACATGGTAGGTTAAACCTTTAATGGGGCTCTTCAAAATACCCACATGCATACCCATGCTACTAGTACATCTTATGATACTAGTGCATCTCATGATACTAATGATTCTTATGCTATTAGTGCATATAATGCTACTATTTCTTCTCATGCCACTAGTGTGGCACATGATACTACCTCATCTTATACTAATAATGCATCTCAAGCTCTTAATACCTCATATAACATTAATGTATCAAATGCTACTTCTACTATCCAAAATAGTACTTAAACTAATAAACTATTAACCAAATTCATACATTTTAAACTAATAATACAAATCAAATGATGCAAATGAAAAATCACTTATTACATCTCCAAAATCAGCATAAACATGCTAAATGGGGAACATAAAATTCTAATGCCCCCCACCCCCCTTAGGGATTCATGTGGTAACTTCATACCATAACCCCCACTTATCAACAAATCTATTAAACACTTACAAGATGAACCTCTACACCTCAAATTTAAAACATTGACATAGGGGGTATCACTCCCATTATCACTTATAATGGATATATGGATCCTACATTACATTTAAAAACATTTAGAAACCTTTACAAATATTAGGTTAAACTTAATACTTTCACTACCACTAAACTCTTAGCTAAAACAATTTCAAGAAATGCTTTAAATTGGAATAATAAACTTAAAACCCACTCCATTACTAGCTTAGAAGACTCAGTCAATTCATTGGTTCAAGAATTCCAAACTAGTGCTCTTCTTGAAAATAACTTAGCTCATTTTATCAACTATAAAAAATAGAAATTTAAATGGCACAAGTTTTCATCAAATGATGGAAAGATTTGTCTATTAAATTTGAGCATAATATGGTAGATGAGAATCTCTTCCACTTATTTACCAATGTTCTTCATCCTAGATTATAATATCATATTATGACTCTTTCCCCAAAAAAAATTGGAAGAGGCTCTTGACCATGCTAAACATAAATATTTCCTTATACATCAATTTGAACCTCCCCAACCTACAACGGGAACATGCATACTTGTAAAAACTAAAAACTAACATGTAACTAGTGATGGTGTTACAAACACTTATGATTCCATACACACCATCCAAGCCATTGATCCAAATAATACCATTGAACATACTCCTTTACCTCCACCTAATAATAATTCTCATCATAATCCCACATTATCTCAAGGAAATCATACTAATGTGCACAAATCTCTTTTATTAACACAAATTCAAAAACATTTGCCATGACCTTCACCATGATATATTGAACCTACGCATCCTAGGAAAACATGGTATGATCCAAATAAATTTTTTTGATTTCATGCAAGTTGAGGCCATTCTCATGAAACTTATCTTCAATTAATAAATCTTACTATGGGCTTTTTCCTTGGATCCAAATTTGACCATGACTCACTTATATGTAAACCTAAATAATATTATGGCATAACACTTAAATCTCATGAAACTCAAACTAAAAATCAAGATTTAAACTAGGTAGTGCTCATTTATCTATCTATAAGGATTGCCTTCCTAATTATCAAGATGACATCGATCTAGCCTTACTACCAATAACATTAAAATTACTATAGATATTAACACAAATGATGATAATGAGGCTAAAATTACTAATATGAGGAGAGTAGTTACTTATATTGATTCAATCCCAAGCCTTAACTATCACACCTCTTCAAAATTTCCCAATATTCAAGACAATTACCCATTTCATCACATAGAATTGGGGCATGCAGAACCAACAACATACAAGAATCACCTCCAACAACATAAATTGACCATACCTCTCATACAATTGATATAACTTCTACTCTTTCCCCAACTTCCATACCTCATGTAAACATCCCCCAAACTTCAAATAGTATTTCTTTTACTCAACCACATGAAATACTTCAATAAATAACCATATCACCTAGGATAAATAAACTTACCTAAACCAACCTAAACCAAAAATACATTATTAACATAAATTTCACTGTGCATTCAACCCCCTTCAATGAATTTATTACAACATTATGTATATTTATCCAATAATCCTCTAACAAGTTATGATGAATGGGATCTTATCATAGAACTTTCCCATATTCCATCCCAAATTATTTTCTTAGAACTTATGACAACTTTTCCTCATCATCACAATCAACTAATATAATTACTATTATAAATGAAAATCCCTCATCTACCACTCGTAGGGTAAAAATATACATTATCCAAATTTGAAGATACCATTCTCCAATAGTGTGAAGGGATGTCCATCCATATTGATGAGATAGTGGAAACTTTTATCTCACTCAAATTTCATATCTCTTCTATGATTCTTGATAAGATATTACTTCATGCAGATGATCCCCCTTTATTCATTAGCATAAAAATATGATATATCCAATTCAAATGTGCTTTAATTGATGAAGGCTTAGGAACTTGTGTTATTTCCCTTGATTTTATTAAAACACTTGGATACTATGAATGTAAATTTAAATAGACACGTAGTATATGTCAAGGATAAGATATAAGGAAAATGCCTCCTTTAGGTTGTGTTCAAATTCCTATTACCATTCCTCCCATCATTTTTTGTGTGAAATTCATGATATTTAACTTTCCACTTTCCTATAATAACTTACTTATTCAACCTTGGACACATTTCATGAGAGTATTTTCTTCATCTACTTGAAAATGTGTTAAATTAACTTATAATGGTGATATATATAAGATTCAAGGGGACATGGATAATTAGAATTTTGAACAAATACATTAATGAGGTGTTTTTAAAATCCCCACCCTTGAAGCCTTACCTAACATTTCATTTAGATAATCCTAATGCTTTAATTATCCTATCAACTCTACTAGAGATTATAATGGTCATAAATAATTAACTATAAATATTCCACCTAACCTCTTAAACTCAGAAGATGATGACCCAGATGAGATAAGTTTAAAGATCAAAACTTCTGATTTCTCCTCTAACATCATCACTCAACTACCTCCCTCTCTTCAACCTCTATCCCATCAACATAATTTTGATGAAATACTAGTTAATCTAACCAAAACTAAACATTCCATTCACCATGATTCCTCAATTCTTTTTCTATCATTATTTTTCTTATAGAACATGGTATTAGTTTTTCTTCTATTATTTATAGGTCAGAGATGGGGCACACACTTAATACACCTCCAATCACTACCAAACCTCTCAAAAGTATGCTTATGGACCATGCCATGATAGGACCTTACCATTTTTATATATATCATGATCCTTTCACTTTGTTTCCTCCTTAGATGTTAGCCACTCTACTTTGACCTAATGTACAACCAACCATAGATTCAGATGAGCCTAGTCTAGACTCCAATCTAGCTTCTCCCATCCTTGGTGATGGTCTTCTTCAATTACCTAAGTTAGATCCTCTACCATCATAATGGGAAGATGAGCGTTATTGTGATATTTATAGAGTTATTGGTCATTAGTCCAAGGATTGTCATATACATAAACAACATGCTTCTTCCTCTACCACTTTAGCTAGTAGACCTATACTATCTAGTAATAGACATGTTTTTTTCTTTCATAGCACACATAAACATTCCTCTATTTATTATCAATAACTTAGGTAGTATATTGATATACTATTTCTAGTCATAACACAGCCCAAAGATAATAATATCACATCTCCCAAGCTACTTCCATAGTACATACCTAAATATGGGGAAGAATATTATCTTTAGAATCAATAAATTACACACCATACTAATAGCTAATGAGTGCTTCAATAGCATATTTAATATTTACCATAGTCTACATTAGAACTAGTTATTCCTCTTATTACAGGTCACCCAGGAATGAAGGCTCTTCTTTTGCAGGCTGCACCTCTACATATATTTACAGATACCATTCATATTGAGATACTTATTCCTTACATTGAGTATTACACATAGGAGGTACCGCATGAGCATCAATGTTCTTCTATCTCACCTTATTTTTCTATAGAGATGATATGAAAAGAATTATTTTCATGACTTTCTATGAAGATTGATGAGACTTTGACTAATGTCAAAATTCAACTACAAAGTGATGTGTCAAACGTTATGGATGACATTTTTGGTCAGATATATATATATATATATATATATATATATATATATATTTGTGAACATAGCATGATGTTATATCACATTATTTATCATTATATTACATGATTTGGATTATATTTGTGATTCATTTAAATATCTTATATTTTGGACAATTTGTCAAACATGATTTCACTTATCTCTCATGCAAAAAACATTATATTATGATTTGTGTATTTTACATGGTTTCATTCTCTTTAGCTTTCTCTTATGGCTTTCTCTTATTTTTCATGGCTTAAAAATTATGTTTATGGTTTCAATTACTTCACATCGATTCCTTTAATCTCTCTTGAATGATTATTTGTCACTTTCAGCTCAAATAAAGACAATTATTATTATGACATGGTTATAAAACCCACATTCCCTTAGTAATTTATCTTTACCATATGATCAGTTAGAAAAAAATACTTCTCTTTAATTATTTATATATGTGAATATATTTGATCTACCCTTTTACCATATTTATTTTCACACACTAAGCATATATATGGCTGAAACTTGATATTACATATTGGCTCATAGGTAAGCCTAATTTATTTAGTCAATCATATCTCTAGTTACTTAGTCTCCTATAACCAAAGTCTAAAGATCATTCATATGTATCACTTTTATCAGTCATGTTGGTTATTACAACTCCATATGGATGAGGAATTGTAAAATACATAAGAAAGTTAAAAGCTAAATCATTTAAATAAAAGACAATGATTAAAAAGGCAAATATAAAATACAAAAGTCTAATCACACCAAAAGAAGCGATTTCCTATTTTTAGCACATCTTGTCTTCCTAAACAAAGCTCAAAATCCATAGTTAGCCTCATGATAGAGATGAGGTGCATTATGGTGAGGCAGGCCAGTCTATCAGGATAGGAGATTAATTTTTATAGTGTTACCTACTTTCTCACATAAGTACCCAATATTCATAGTAGATTGACAACTCTGTAAGGGGTCTTGAGGAATAAGGAACATGTTATGGAAAGGTAGGTCCATTTTTATTTATATAACCTTCATGAGTTGATCTTATTATTCCAATTATTTTCCTATACAACTTTGTGCTTATTGTGATTAGGTATCCTCTATATTTTGATGGTCACTAGACTCTTAGCTCTTTCCTTCTTACCTAGTATGATTCTTGTTTACTAAGGTTTTATTAAAAATTCATATGTCATGATTTTTAAACTTCCTATTTCATTAAAAAAATCCTAGTATTTGCCCTTGATTAATATTATTAATTAATTAATCATACCCCGAAAGTTTTCTTTTGTGAGTTGCAGTATAAGACCTTGGATAAGACTAGGCATTCCTCACAAAATATTTCCTTATTTTCCCCATTATTACCATTCACCTCATTGTTTTTATTCTTATGAATTGTAGTATAAGACCTTGGATAGGACTAAACATTCCTAAAAAATTAGTGCATTAAATCCCATTAATCTGTTCTAACATTAGTAATCACTTCATTGGTGTTCCCTTTGTGAGTTGCAGTAGAAGACCTTGGATAGGACCAACCATTCCTCATAAAACATTTCTATAAAGTTTAATATTATGACCAAGTCAAAATAGTAACTTATCAATATTACATGCTTCAAATTTGAGATAATTTTTTTTACATTATGATTTACACATCATTTACATACTTCCCATCTTGATTTAGTATGTTTTATGCTTACTTCATAAAAAAATTACTTTATTTGTTTATTTTATGATTATGTGTATTTTTACAACCATTTTATTAAATTTATCATACTTACCATCTTTATTTAGTATGAATAATTTGATTTATACTTATATTAGTTTTAATTTTCATACTTCCCATCTTGACTTAGTATGATTTATTAACTTTATTATATGTTTGTTTTTCATACCATTTGTTATAACATATTTTCCACTTTATTAAAAAAAATTCATACTTCCCACTTAATTTATTATGAATTATATTTTTTTTAATTTACTTATACATGGTTATAAACATTGGTTACTTTTAATTTACCATTTTGGTTTACTATATTATTCATCTTTTGTTTTTAAACATATCCAATCATGATCTAGTGTGTATTACATTTTATGATTACTTATATAAATTTCCAAATTATATGATTTTATTTTTAATCATGCATGTGTGTCACATAAGACTAGAAAAGAAAACATACATCATATATTTCCCATAAATATACAACAAAATTAAGATATATGTGCTAGAAATTAAATACATCCATACATCCATTAATAACATCAATACAACTCATAGATAAAGAAATGTCCATAATAATATATCACATGAGTTTGATAGAACATAATATAAGTACAAATATAATGTATATAGCTCTAAGGTTATGCTCTATCATATCTATCTGGTGGTTGAGCCATACTACACATAGATGCTTGTGACTATCCCTTATGAATAGTCCACTATAATGAGGCAATCTAGGATCTCATACCATCCACCTATCCCTATAGATTGGCCACATGGGCCTACACACGTCTAACATCTATCTTAGTATATGTATGGGAAACTTAATTTTGGGTTAATGCCTTCCAAGCTTGTGCCTATCCATCTCCAAATACAAGGGGTAGCTTTAGTCCATTCCATCATACTTTTAGATCATGGGCCACCTCTCCAACTAAGTGAAACCAACTAGCATATGTTGAGGTAGAGGGTACAATAGGATCATCCATGGTAGTAGTATCATGTTGAAATAACACCCCATACAAAGTATCATGGTGTGTAGCCTAAAATACTACACCCCATCTAAACTCCTCCTTAGTAGTATCTATAAAAAAAACCCAAATGTACATTAGATCTCTCATATGCATATATTTCCAAAACATCTACCCACATGAAGTACATAAAAAACTATGCATCTAGCGATCTATCCAAAAACTTAAAACTTAAGGCATTACTTACCAATAATAATATGATCTATAATAGTCTCTCCATTATCCTAACCACTAAGCACCTCCACTTTAGGCTACCTCCCCACAAATACAAATCCTAGAGACACCAATCATGCATGTCATGGTCCTCTCTTCATCTATCTCTCTATAGACCAGCTATGTCTAGTTTAAACCAAGGGATATCCATATGCGACTAATATTTATTATATCCCTTGTACTACCTAATGGTGTCTCCATCTCATTTTTATTGGTGGGAAAACATGTAATGAATGTTGTGGCTTAGTAGAACCCACATAGTCACCCTCATCACCCACTATCTCTACATCTACCATAGTTCCCTCCTTATCCTGAAATCGAGCTACCCTCTATTGTTGTAACTAACCTACCCAAGGTATTCATTAGTAAGGCTTAATGAAAAGTATCTCTATAAGTTTTCCTACACCCCCTCTATCTCTAGGTTCTCTAGCATGTTGTGCCTAATAAGTAGGAAATACTAGGGAAGACATCAAATGTGGTAAGTTTAGCTATCTAGGTACATGAGCTATAGGATGTGGCTCCACCCATAAGACATAGTGCCTAGTAATGCACACACACACACACGAATATAGTAGCCATAGTATCCCAAGTTGGCCATCTAGACATAATATCTATATAGGGCTACCATAAAATTTTCCCATGAGTAACTATCTATAAGGCTAGGGCATAGGGCATAACACATATTACATGATCCTATCACCACTTCATCACTTGAGGTAGCCTATCATCCATAACATGGGGAAACCCAATTGGTTGGTACATAAAAAACCTCTCATATATCCAACTACTCAATATAAATAAGTGGCCTATAGTCTTCTATCTCCAGGTCAACATGCCATACATGTTGTGCATGAGATGTGTTAGCAAATTCTAGCTACCATTATAGGGGTTCATCAAAAAATTATAATCATGTTTTGTAACCTTGATCATAGGAATTATATGACATATAACATCTTCAAATAGTATTTTTAAGGACTTATTATCATAGATTGAGGTTGTTTTGACAAGTTTAAGGTAATGAATTATATTTGTATTATGCTAGTCTATCCATACCATTATGTGATAAAGTTGATCAAAAATATTTCAAAGGTTAATAAGTTATCCCACAATTCATCTCACCCTTTGACCACCTTACATGAAAATTTTATACATGTTTGGATAAGTTAAGTTTATTTTATAAAGATTTAGGTAAATGTCATGCAAGAGAAAGGTGCATGTATTCAAATCTAATACATGTCAAATATAACCAAGATTAAATGTACATACAAGTATACTTTTAAAATACTATGGAGTTATCTAACACACACACACACACACACACACACACACACACACACACACACACACACACACACACACACACACACACACACACACACACACACACACACACACACACACACATGTCAGGAATGTTAGATCATAGTCAAATTTTTAGGTTTAACGTACAAGATAGAGTAAATCACTCTTTGGTAGGTAGTTGTAGGCACTTGTATTGACTAGAGGATCCATATTCTAGTGAAAACATTTTCAAGGTGTCTCTTCACATTTCTTAGGTTAGTTCCATAAATATCAAGATTGCATAGGTCTTAAAAGTCCTAAATTTTCATTAGAATCTCCATCAGCTTCTTGGTAGACTGGTAATGGACAACTTCATGTGCTCATTCCATATAGAGGATAGAGAATGGTGACCTAAGCTTATGGGAAAATTAAGGGGGTCTAATGGCCTTTAGATTTGTGGCCTTTGTTATTATATTGATTCCCCCTCAGTAAAAACCCAAGTCTTAGTTTTGAGCATGATTGATGCATGAATGATCTAGTGAAAGTAAAGTGATTACTTGAAAATACTCCTCAGGGTGCAAGAAATCTTCTCACACTTTTATCTTCCACCCTTTTAGATTGTGTAGAATTGGAGAGTGAGTAAAATATTCTCATAGGGTAAAGTTGCAAGTTTGTACTTGAGGTTTGGAGGTTTTTATAGGGTTCAAATGACTAATTGATTTTTTTTCATAAAAATTGATATCCCCTCAATCATCTCACATGGTCACCAATAAACATCTTGATACTATACAAGTCTTAAACCCTTCATATGCTCATTAACTTCTTTTGTTATAATCTTCAAAGAGGCGGGGTTATGACTTCATGAGAAATTTATAAATATTAGGGATTTAAAAATAAATAATAGAGAAAAAGAAGCATTCTTCATACTCTAAATGTGAATCAAGTGGATTCAAAGGGTATAATGTCATGCAAAGGATGGGACATTGACTAAAGTACTATTTATAGGCCTATCACATACGCAAGTGAAAGAGACCAAGGTGTTGGTATTGGATAAAGATCCTATGAAGTTATAAAATATTAAAGAAAATATAAAACCTCATTGGAATACCAAGAGAGTTAATAATAACTTAAATCACCCTATTCTTATATCTCATCATATAATGAACCTAAATTTTCAATTACAGTCATATCTTGGATAGATTTGAGAAAGGTACACTTGTAGTAATAATAGAATACTAAAGGGATGAAGAGATATCATAGTGTGTTGAGAGAGGTATGAGGGTAATAATATAGGATTCAGAAGGAGATAATCATCCAATAGATGCAATATATAAATAAACTAAGCTTAAGAGGTCCATTAGGCATGCACAGGCTTGTGTGTGCAAAATGAAGAAGATGTTGACTGTATGGTACTTTTGAGATGACCAAGGGTATCCCAAAGGGTCAAGATAATAGTGAAAATCATGATAAAATCACTAAATGAAATTAAATTTCTAATGAAGAAGGTGATTGGAGGTAGTGAAGTGATCAATAGGCATAACTAGTCCTAAAAGACCTAAATGATAATATATAGGCCTGCTTGAGAAATTCAAGTTAGTTTTCAAGCTTGAAAAAGTAAAATAAATGTGTGAACTATAGTGGGGGTTTATATGAATAATAAATGTGTATGGGATCATTAGAGACTAAATAATATCTTGAAGACTATTAGAGAGTGCTACATAGAAAATCCATCTTAAGCTTGTAATCATACAATCTCATGCACCTACAAGAAGAATGGTCAAGGATGAGAAACATGAGGCCTTAAGGCATATGGAGAAAAATTAAGGGTATAATTTTGATATAATTAAACCTATTGGAGACTCCCTCAATTAAAAAAAATTAATTTTAAATCTTTTAGGCCTAGATGATCCTCCCTTTAGGCTTAGTAGGCCTAAATGAACATTCACAGACCTACACAAGACTACATATAATAATTACATGTTTTTTAAATATATGATTGAAGCATATAAATAAAGTAATTGAATTTATTAAAGGTGATTCTATAGGGTTTAAAACCATTGAGGAAGGAAATAATGTAAATAAAATCATACTAGGTCATTTGCATTGCTTTGTAAGTGAACCCTAAGCATCAAACAATGAAGGTTACAATAGGTATATGAATAATAATGGTAAGAATAAAATTATTATATGTCATAGTGGGTGGAAAATACCTCCCTAAGGTGTTTAAAATCAAAACCAAACTCTACGATAGTTGTTTAAGCATAAATCTCTCTCTTGACCTCACAATTGCAGGCCTACTAGCGCAAGAGGCATATTCTCTTACTTAGAACTATACAAAGGAATTGCATGGGAACCCAAGATAATTTGGAAATTTATATACCTTTTTCTAATTATAATTTTTGGCACTATTTCATTGATTAAGGCTTTAAGATTTATGAATCATTATTAAGATGATAAACATGCTTTAAGCTGCAAAGAAGACTAAAAATGACATGATGGGATAAATTGGCCTCCCAAGTGCCTAAAATTGATTTAATGACCTTTGAAATTACTAAAAAAACCACAATAAATCTCATAATAAAATTCTCAGGTCATTGGTTGGCACGTATAGGGTACAAAGTGTATGGAAAAGGGATAAAAATGATCATTTCAAGATATTTGGAAGCATGGAAAGTTATGTCAGGTATTCAAATTAGACATGGAGATTAATTAGGAGGTTTTATAAGTGAATAAAAAATTTAATTTGATTTTAAAATTTGTTGGAAGAAAATCTTAGTCTTTAGGCCTAGAGGCTTAATTGAGGGCTAATTGGAGAGAAAAAAAGTGGAGTAAGTGAACTTGCACCTAGTATATGGACATGAAATTTTGTAAAACGCTGTAAGAGCACAATGGGTACTAAAATACATGCTTATTTTTTAGGAACATTTGTGTAATGTTCCACACAAGGAGCTTTGTATGTTTTGAGGACTATAAGGAATTGAAGGCAAGTATGGGCTTAGGTGTGAAATGGAGTATTGGAGAGTGTTTTATGGATATAAGGGGGTTGGTATAAGTTTTTTAAGACTGAGAGAGGCATTTCATGGAGAGGGGTTTCATTCATGAAGACAAAATCAAGATTTGAGGATTTTGAGCAAAGAGAGGCATAGTGAGACTAATGGGCTTCAAGACACCTAAGAAGATATGATCACTATCATAATTTTAGTATAAAAATATTATAAAACTAATGTAAGGTGTTAATAATATGATTAAAGGGAATTTAAAGGTGATTTTATGACCAAGGAGTTCCACTTATCACTTTCTAAGCTAAGAAAAGGGTAGTTTGAAGAAAAAATAAGATGTGTCAAGTAAAGAGAAAAAATCCTGTCATTTACAAGATGAAGCATTATCAAGAAGGTAGAAAATTTATTTGAATACCCTATTGAACTATTATTCAACCTCTTTCTTGATTGTGACTCCCACTTTACACTTGCCAATGGTTCTCTCCTACACCACTTCTCTCTCTCCTTCTCTCATTCTCTATATATGTAGCCTTGTTTGGATTCGTAATTATCCTCCAATTAGGTATGGAAAATCCATTCCCATTTGTATGTCTTTCATCAATTAAATACTATTCATTTTACCTCCTTCTATGCATGGATGGTTGATATTGTTAAGTTATTTTCTTAGACTTCCTGGGCATGTTGTCCTATTCTAACACCTATATGTAGTTTGAAAGTTTATTTTGCATGTCATGTGAAGTATGTAAGTGTAGTGAAAGGGTTGAGTGAGTATGTATATTAATTAGTATCATCATTAACTTATTTTTTAGTCTTCCTAGCCTAATATATCTATAACAACCTCCACATTAAAATGTTGATGTGAAAGATTTAGATTAGGAGCAACGTATGTTAAGGTTAGTCTCATGGTTTACATGTGCACACGTAGATGGTTGGTAGTGATTAATTTATTTGGTGTATCACCCCATTAGTTAGTTTTATTTCATTTTATTCCTTCCCTTTTTTCTTTTCAAGTTAGTATTAGATTCTAATTGATACATCTAGGGGAGCTAGCCCTATGATCTAGAGGTTTGGTTCACCTAAAGGTTACCCAAAACCTAGGACCAATCATATTGCATATTTCAAGTTGAGAGGGATTGAAACACCCTATAAATGGTGAAAATTTTAAATATAACAAGATGAACCCAAATAAATGAGCCCAAATCATATAGGGTACCCTACTCTAAGATCAACTGATAAAATGATACCACATATGATGGTACCTTCTCATATGACTTGTGACATAATAAATGTGCCATCACAAGTCCTATAATGGCATTCTCAATATATAAAATGGTAAAAATATATACATAAAACAAGTATACCCATAATTTAAGATAAATCCTATTTGATTCAATCACCCAATGGACTAGGGCTCACCTCTCCTCCTCAACCTCTAGTGCATCATAAATAACAAGGGTCCTGACAATGGGAAGTCCAAGCAAACTGTGGACATCATCCAAGGTGATTCCCACCTCTATAGTATCCCCATCCACATCATTACATTTTTTGCCTTAGGATCAAGGTTAATTTTAGGTGTAGGTGGAATGGTTGGTTAAGGTTGATTGGAGTCAACTAGATTGGTAATAGATGTTTTATGTTATTTCATAGATTGATATTCAGTTCAAGTGAGGGGAATAGCTTTAGTGGTATCTATAAAATCATTGGTAGGAAGAATATTTGGTAGATTTATTGGTGATATATAAGGTATATAAGATTCTAGAAGTTATAAATTCTTGATATGTAAGATTTGTTTAACAACCAAAGGGGTATTGAGATGTGGAGGATTAATTGGAGATACATTACCTTCAATTTCTAATTAACTATCATTTGAAATGACATGGACATCATGGTTTAAATATTGTATTTTGGATAAGGTTTGTTGATAGTGTTTTATATCCAAGTCTCATGATTGAGCTTGAGCCATGATATAATTATCATCATAAGTGTGAGAGATAGTAAATGCATGTGTCTATATAGGATCATTCAAAGGAGATACACCTAGATCACTAAATTTTTGATGTGACATGGTTAAAGGGTCTTGACTAACTTGTCCACTCCATATTCATTTAAAAATAGTGAGTTCTTTCAACATTACCTCTACATTGAATTAAGTAGAGTTTTAATTTTCATGTTTATTATCCCCCATTTGTGCCACAATCTTTAATAAGCACTAAATTAGATTTACTTTACTTTTTTACAAACCATAAGACATAGATAGAGTTATTATGTGGTATTACTCAACTAGAGGCTTTATAACCCTCTCCAATGATATTTTATGATAAGAAACCCCTTATTTAGGTCTATCAGATCCATATTGGCTATGACCTTGATTGTCTAAATATACCAAGTAGAATGGCTAATTTGATTTATCTTATCCAATATAGGATTGATTTATAGAACAACTTCTCTTTCTCTTATATACACATTAATTAGATGCATAGTCCAAACATTTTGTGTGAAATTATCTCAAATGTTTCTTGGGGTCACCTTTTCCATCATATAATATAAGATTAGGTGACATAAAACTAGGTGGTAAAAGATAGACTAAAATATGTTGAGTTAATGGAGTATGTAGTAAATTTTATGAGTCAAGTGTTTGATTATATTTCAAAGAACCTTTTTCCAAATGTAACACACTAGTCTACAAAGCTACAATATTATACATAAGGGATTGTAAATTGGTAATAGGATGTGTGATAACAAAATATGGTGTGTCAACATCTTTTAGGGTTTTTACCTTTGTTTAAATTTTGATCATTTAAACTTTACCTATCGATAGTGTGTGTATATGTAGATATATTCACTTTAATAAAGGAGCTACTGTATGAATTATTCCTCACTCAAACCCCTAGATAAAGGAAAAGGAGGAGAAAATGCTATAAAATGGTGGAGATAGGAAAGGGGATGGGGTTGTGCTTCAACTCAACACCCCATGTGTTGAGTATTTCCTACATAAAAATACTTTTAAGAGGGATCAAAATATATGTAGTTATCTCATGTTATAGTGGTTTATCTATAATACTAGTGAAATACTATATGGTGGTGCAATATTAGTTTGATTAAGTATTTGAAACAATGACTTGTGACCTTACTATATTAATTAGAATTATCTTAGGTATAATTTTTCTATATGTACTAAAATTTGGAAAAATAGGCACTCTACTCTCAATGTGTAGTTAGAATATTCTATTATTTGTAATAGGGGTAGCCTCTTTCTTTATAGAGAATAAATAGGTAGAAAATGTGCTTATAGAGTGGTGTGTTTGAGATTTCCTCAAAATTGATCTTGAAAAACATGTACGATGATCCATTAAAATGAAATTAAATTTGGGAAATTATTTATTAATTAGTGAAAGGATGAAACCCATAGATTGAGACACATTTGGTTGATTGGATTGTCCTTGAAAGAGTGGTTTCATTTAAGGAATAAATACAACTAAAATACAAGTATGAATAAGTAAAATAATGACTATATGCTACTTGGAATGATAAATATGATAATTTAGTATCATTTTACCATAGAATAGAGGGTCATAATAAAATTAGATGAACAATGCTTAATTTAGTATAGGTTAAGTGTGAATAATGATGGTCACAAGTGCATCATTTTAATATTAAAAGTTAATTTTAGTGTTTACACCTATCAACAAGGTCATTTATAAACAACCATTAGTTCAAAATAAGGGTATTTTTTATACACACTCCAAGAAATGAGGTTATAATATCAAAGGGGTTATTGACCACAACATTTGGCTAACGATATCCAAACTATAATCATATACCTTGGGTATCAAGAAAACATGCAACAAAAGGTAATGATACCACTATATCATAGTCATAACTTGTTTAAGTCGATGATCATATTTTCTTGATGCCAAAATTCCATAAAGTCACACATGTTCCTCTCTAATCATAATTGAAATCCAAATCCAATGGAAATTCAACCCATCATGTGGTTAACACAAGGAATATCTCACTACTAAAATGGAGACAAGGATAATTCTCCAAAAGGATAGGTGAAAATAAAGTGACCTCTATGAGGATCCCTAAGAAGGCCATCTATGTGGTATTACCAGTCCATCACACAAGGTGAAGATAATATATAACAAAAATTGTATGTATGTAGATAGGTTTTAAGGGTAAACCCATTCACAACACAATAAGGCTCTCATTCCCTTACATGGATCAAATATGTCCATAAGTTTTTTGTAAACCTCTATGGTCTATTGAGACAAGCCTTTAAATCTGAGGGACTATGCCAAAAATCTTATTGAAATAAATAATAAGGAAAGAATTATAAAATAAGGAAAATGGGATGGATTGACTAAAATGCATCATGATTTATTCCCAAATTCATCACTTAATATGATATAAACATTAATAAAATCTTTAGCATGCTATGTATACACAAAATATTTTTAAATTTTATTAATTACTAATGCCTTTTCTCTTGTAAGAAACCATCGAGTCTCAATATCTATAAGTACATGCCTTAAAGGGTGCACTGAGAAAAGGGTGAGAAGACCATTGATGATTCATGAGGTTGTTGTTATATATACCACCACTTGAAACCAATAAAAACCTCTCCTATACATTTCTCTGAGCTTTTTACACCTCCCTTACACATTCCTCCAAGAAATTCACTACTTCAAACAATGCCTACTTAAGCCAAAAGTAATTTTTACATTTTAATGAAAATTTTTGTCTTATTCTGACCCTATAATTAAATTATATGAGCATGTCATAGGATTAGGTCAACCTTATTTGACCTAGTCTAGGACCTAACTACTTTATTTATTAAAGAACAGGGTTGATTGGGCTGACTCTGTTGGTTAAAACCTTGAAAGAGTTTAGGCTTAGATCCATACATATATATATATATATATATATACATACATACATACATATATATATATATATATATATATATATATATATATATATATACACATACACACACACACATATATATACATACATACATATATATATATATATATATATATATATATATATATATATACATACATACATACATACATACATACATACATACATACATACATACATATATACTTTTCATCATTTTAGAGAGATAGAGTTAATAATTCATTTTCACTTCTTTGCAATCTTCTCTTTCACCATTCTACTTGAGGAGTCATTGCTTAGGGTTTACACTTGGAGAGAAGGATCTTATCTTGTATAAAAGTCTTGGATTATTTAACCTATATTAGTGATCCTTAAAAACCACAACAAACTCTTGTAAAAAATCATTGGCCAAAGGAGAGATTGAGTCTTGATAGGTTCATCTTCAAGCTAATTATCTCTAAATCTTATTCTTCTATTTTAGTAGATATAAGTAACATAAGTAATGGATTTGAATATATTTCTCTCTCCATGTATTAGGGTTATATATATGTTAACTTAATTATAATTATTATATGTTTAATTTTATGTTTATTTCCCCCATTTTGTGCCACATGATTTGGTGAACACTAGGTTAGATATTTATTTACTTTTTCATTTATTCTTGAATAATAAAACATAGGACCTAACTATGGTTATCACATGGTGTTTCTTGAATAGAGGATTTGTAACCATCTCTAGTGATATTTTTGTGGTAAGGGCCCCCATTTATTAGGTATAACAAATCCATATTGGTCAAGACCCTGATTGCCTAAATGTAATAAAAAAATGGAAGGGCTAGTGTGATTTATCTTCTCCAAGCTAGGATTAATTTGTATATTAGATTCAATTTCCCTTGATTACATTTTGATGAACCCAATGTGAATCTAACACTTGCAAGTTTTCTTTCATGCCTTCATTTATTATCATCTATCATATATTTTATTTTTATAGTATTGGATTAAATATATTGATATAGTCTAACATTTTATGAGTAGGTTTAATACACAGTTGTTATGATCAACTCTATATTTTTATGTGGAGGTCATATTCATCAATAGGTAACTAGAACGATTAGATAAACTCAATTTAGTTTTTTAAAATAAGTTTTAAGACACAATCAACCTAGTCAAATCTATTAGTAAAATAAAAATCATCACCTGAACAACACAATATAAAAACAACTTTAGCATCTTCAAAAATTATCAAGTTCATTCATACCTTCTTAATAATTTTTTTCTTCATTTATAGTCCTATTTTTCATAATTTTTAGTTTATAAAATTGTAACCCTACATCAAATTGGGTCAACTAGATTGACATAATTTTGTAGCTTGCTTTCTTATCTACAATACTCAACTGACCTATTTGACTGTGTTCTTCTAGATCTTGATTCAACAAATAATATTGACCTATCAATTTTGTTATGTACTATTTACATATAGGATTTCTTGAACTGACTTTGCACTCTTTAAAACAAAGGAATAAACCTATCTTGTTAGTAATTAATTTACTTTTTATTTTATTGCTTACTTGCACAGTGTAACTCACATAGTCTAAATATGAGGATTTTAGTTTATTGATTTTATCACACTATTTTTTCTCACACACTTCTAAACCACATAAATCAATAATAATTAAACAACTTCTACCCAAGGTTTACCTACTCGGATTAAATTACCAAGGGGGAAGCTGACTTGGTTTTATGGCCAAGTATAAATACATGGCTAATGTTATATATTGGCAAAGAACCTAACACCCTTATCACTATATGATTATGAAGTGAGGGTATAAGACCCAATACCAAGCCATTACCATCACCAATATAGATCCTTTGAAGCCTTGACTACCTAAAACCATCCTTAGATTTAGTTTCTAGTTATTTATTATATCCAACTCTCCAAATTAATTTTACAAATTATTATAAACTTAAAACATTCATGAATGAACACTTAGATGATATTTTTTATTTTTAATGCTTGCTCTTTGATCATTGTATGTTGTATTAAAAAAATTGTATCAGCCAGACTTAGATTAAGGTTTGTGTTCTCTATCATAATTAGAATGACTAGATCGATATAATTGTTTATGTGTTTCTTTCAAATATTATTCAAAATAAAACTAAATCATCTACAATCATAATTATCAAAACCTATCTTTACCTTAAGAACATAGTTAATCTGCTCGACTATGTCTCCTAAAATTTTATCCCTTTAATAGGATAAAATCATCTTATCTGACCCAGTCTCTTACAAGTTGGTCAATCATTCTTTTCCATAGTACATAATCACATAATTTTAATGTGTCTTTTATTCAAATTTTATGTTGGTATTCCCTCTATATTATGTTGATCCAACCAAATCTATACTTTTTGGTAGATATTATTTAGTATTTAGCTAACTTTGTTTTTATTTTCCATCTTTGCTTTCTGATCTCAAATCCTTATTTCAAGAGTCATGAAATACCATATCATAATATTTTTGGACAAAATTAATCCATTTATATGATATATGAGATGTTATTTTCTTCCTACCTTTTCTACCGAAGAGAATTCTCACTCTTGGAGCACCTTTGCTCATCCCTAATCTTTGGATTACAATATGGTCCAAATTACTCCAACTGGTGATAATGATGGATCCGATCCATATTATACTTCTCAAGATAATTATTTATTTAAATCACCTTATAACACTATAGGGGTAATTAGCAAAAGCTTAACCAATAACCTTATATGAAATATTCTAAACACCAACAACCCAGCTCCTAGTAATCCTCCACCTAGCAACCCTCCCCTTAATACCAATTCAAGGAATGTTACTCCTACCAATCCTAACAATCTACCCCTCAACACCAATACACTAATTAATAAAACTTAAATTATTTCACAAATATTATAAAAAATGAACATCATGGAAACATCTAATACTTCTCAAACGATGCAAATGCAACATCATTTTTTAAACATGGATAATAAGCCTCCTATTCTCCTTCCCCAAAATAACCAAAATTTCCTCCTTACACCTCTTAAATATTCCATATGAAATATCATTCCCTAACCTATTGTTCATAATAAGATGATCTAAAACATTCAAAACAAACCTCTAGGTCTCTTCATTATTTTTATTGATATTGGAAATATCTCTCAAACTATTAAATATGATGGGACTAAAAACCTTGCATCTTTCCTTAAAGCATTTGGGAATATTTATAAATAATGGATTCAAACTAATATAATTACAACTACCAAACTTTTAATCAAACATTCATAGGTGATATTTTAGAATGGTATATCAACTACCCCAACATTCTATATGACAACTTGAGGATTTAGTGAATCCTTTAGTTAAGGAATTTCAACACAATGATCTTCCTAAAAATTGTCTTAGCCATTTCATTATTTATAAATAATCACCTTCTGAATCAGATCATGATTTCATTAAACATTGGGAATATTTGGATCACAAATCTAATCACAACATGACTGATGACAACATTTTCAAACTATTCGTAACTACCTTAACACCTTTCATTCAATACAAGGTTTTAAAATTTTCTCCCCAAACTCTAAATAATGCTATTGATCAATCTAAAAGGAAATAATTTCTTATGAAACAAGTTGAGCTAAACATTAAAACCATCAAGGGATCTTTCCAAACTCCATTAATGCAATCATTGGTAATCTTCTTCAAACAAAACCAAGAGTAGCTAAAATGGATAACCCCCAAACTTCCAATGAACCCCTAATTGTTCAAAAAATGAAATAAATATTAGTGCCTTCTAAACCATTTAATTATGCAAATAATCCACCTACATGGTATGATCTTAACAAATTTTGTCAATTTCATGTTGATGTCAGTCATTCCCATGAAATATGTTATGGGCTTACCAAATTACTATTTATTTTATGTTAGGAGATACATTCAATCATGATGCTATAATCAAAATATGTTATCATGATTATGTTAATGCCTCTAGAAATAAACAATATTGTAAGACTTCTTCCTTTAACAATCCAAAAAAAATTCTAACTGTAACCCACCACATTCAAACAAGGATATCTATGCAATTAACACTGACTATGACCAATATTATAATAATTATCAATATGTGAATGCAACCAAAGTTAATTATTAATGTAAATCTATCCATAAAGATCCCATTACAGAACTAAAGAAACCATCACTCAAATAACAAATTATCAAAGATACCACTACCACTAACACACCTTTTCACATGAATGAAGAAACACTTCCTCAAACTAAACATCGAAATACTTCTCTTCATACTAAAAGCATTTTATCCACCAAGCTTCATGCTTGTTCTTTAAGTCCAAACCTCAAACTACTTCTCTTCCTACTAAAAATATTTTACCATCCAAGTCTCATGCTAGTTGTTCATCATCTAAATCCCATTAGAATTTCTAAATGGAACTCAATTTTATGCCTTGTAAAATACCCCCCATGGATTTAGTTCATACTTCTCCATATCACTATAAATTATTAATGAAAAAATTACAAGACATTGAATAACCTCTTTCCCTTGAAGTAGAACCACCTCTTCAATATCCTGCATTGATATAAGTACATAATATTGAAACTTTTTGTTCTCATTCTAAACCTTCCATAGAATTAATTTAAGAAGATATTATCAATGATTAAATTCTCTTTCTAGATAATGACCCACCTATTTTCATAAAAATCATAATTAATACCATCCTTATTCAAAAATTCATACTAGATGAAGATTTGGGGATTAATGTTACATCCATTTGGATAATTCAACAACCTGGGTATAATAAATATTACCTCATTCAAACTCACCTCATATGTTGCATATTTGATAAAATGAATGAAAATCCACTTGGTTGTATTTGGATCCCTCTCACTATTAGACCCAAGAACATATGTACCAAGATCATGGTTATTGATTTACCATTATCGTAAAATATACTCCTAGGTCACCCATGGACACATCACATAAGGGATATTTCCTCCTTAGGTAGCCAATGTATCAAATTTATCCATAATGTAAAACATTATAAACATGAGTTTGACCCTAATCCATGGAGTATTAAACTACCCAACCCCAAATCTTAGTATCAGATACTAACCATTCCATGAATTAATAGTGCACCTCTACCTAAATTTGTCAACATGAATCCATATTTACATATCACTCTTATTGTTTCTGATGATGATAACATAAATGAATTATAAAACACTTGAAATACTACTAAGTTAACTCCTTATATTTTAGAGTGGCTTCCTCATTTATTACCATGTGATCTTACCATCTCTCTCATCGATAAAATCACTAAACTTCCTCCCCCATGCAATACACATGAAGCTTCCTACACAAAAGATGAATTCACATGTAATGAATATAGAGTGGACAAGTTATTTAAGAACATTTAACCATGTCACCTCAAACATTTAGTGATCTAGGTGATCTCCTTCTAATGATCCTATAGAGACACATATATGTACTATATCTCACACTTATGATGATAATTATATCATGGATCAAGCTCAATCATGAGACTTGGATGTAAAACACTATAAAAAAACCTTATCCAAAACATAAGATTTCAACCATGATGTCTATGTCTATGTAATTTCAAATTATAGTGAGTTATAAATTGAAGGTAATGTATCTCCAATTAATCCTCCACATCTTGATACCCCTTTGGTTGTTAAACAAAAATTACATATTGAGAATTTAGAACTTTCATAATCTTCTATACCTTCTATATCACCAATAAATCTACCAACTATTCTTCTTGCTAATGATTTTATAGATACCACTAAAGCTATGCCCCTCAATTGAGCTAATTATCAATCTATGAAACAATATAAAATATCTATTACCAATCTAGTTGACTCCAATCAACCTTAACGAACCATTCCACCCACACCTAAAATTAACCTTGATGATAAGGTAATAAATATATGATAGATACATTATGAATATTATCTCCATAAAATCATTGATCTTGAAGTAGAAGTGGAATACTATGGACCCTTACCCATGCTCCCTAGTATTAAATCTATACTTGAGTTACTCCATGATAAAGAACCTCAAATTTCATGACAACATCATAAACTTGGAAACTTTAAAATAAAAGATACTCATTTTAATAACTTCATTACAAACATAGACCCATAAATAAATCCTATTTCTTCTCTCCCTAATGGTCTATAACATTTCCAAGATAATAATGCTATGTTCATTAAAGAATCAACAAGAATGGAATATGGTACACCATCATATCCTCAACCCATAACTATCTTGAAATAACTCACACCAATTGATCATGATAAATTTATCCTATTATTTGATAAGTATCATGAAACCTCCACTTGGTCATGTGAGGCTATTCTTGGTATCAAACTTAGTTTCATTATGTATAACATCATCACTTACCTAGAATCAAAACTCATCTGAAAAAAATAATGGATATTTTCACCCAAAATTTCCATCTTATGCCATAAATAAATTATCAAAATGTTGGATTCCATGTTTATTAAACTTGTTGACTATTTTGAATTGGTATCAAACATTGTTCCCATTCATAATAATTTTACCATGGTCATTCGTATATGCATGAATTTATACAATATTAACCTTGCTTGTGCAAAAAATAATTTCAAATTACATTTAATATATGCCATCATAATTCCATTATTAGATATGGAATTTTATCACTCATGGATTATTTTTTAGGCTATAATCAAATTCACATAGCCCCCAAATACTAGCACAAAATAACATTTACTATGGAATGGGGCACTTATTTCTACGTCAAAATGCCTTTTAACACTAGATCCACTTATAAACTTTCCATGACTTAAATTTTATATGATATTATACACAAGATTATGGAAACCTATGTTGATTAACTCATTTCAAAATTGAAGAGTCACACAACACATTAAAAATTTAGATATCATTTTTGACAGATTAATGAAATTCAAAGTTAGACTCAACCCATACAAGTGTGTCTTTGACATCACATCTAGTAAAATTCTAGGGTTCTTATTCTTTCTTCATGATAATAATGTCTATCCCAAAAAAATCAATGCTATAGTCAACATGCCCATTCCTCATTTTATTCTTGACATTCACACTTACCTTGGCAAGCTTAGGGTAATCTTATAGTTCATCCTAAAAATGGCTTAATGCATTTACTCTATTAATTCCCTTATCAAAAAAGGCAATTCTCTAGAATGGACTTATCCATATTATAAACCCTTTGACAACATGAAATAATCTTTTCTCCATCCTCCCACCCTCTGACCACCTTCTAATGATCATCCTTTAATTTTATACACCTCTTCTACTCCTATATTAGTTGGTGCATTGATTGCCCAATAAGATGATATCAATAGAGAATATTGACTATAAATTGATTCAAAATTAGATATACTTCTATTGATAAAAATGAATAAGGAGAGTAACCATGGATATTTACCTTCTAACTCATTTAAATGTCAACCTAGGGATGTAGACTTGATAGGATGACATCACTATATGTGCACACTCAATCTCTAATTTGACATTTTACTAATTGTATCAAGATTTTTAAGTGAAATAAATGAAATGAAACATAAAAAAAAGTATGGTAAAATAAATTATTATGCATGGAAGCTTCCATAAATGAATATAAACAAGAATGTAAATCACACAATTCAATAATGAAACACACAATGCTTAAAGAAATCAAATAACATGCTTAGCTAAACAAATGGGTTGGATTATTACTCCATCCTTCCTAAG
The DNA here is from genome assembly GCA_037957365.1 of Torreya grandis. Classification (NCBI taxonomy): domain Eukaryota; kingdom Viridiplantae; phylum Streptophyta; class Pinopsida; order Cupressales; family Taxaceae; genus Torreya; species Torreya grandis. The sequence continues at coordinate 1,304,552 of JARHVA010005072.1, forward strand.
GGGCCCCTTCCTCCTTCCAACTCTAGATTCAACCCTTCCTCTTATAACAATAAATTGAACTCAAAATTGCTCACTCATATTAATCAAAAGTGTAATAATGAATTACTACATGAAGTTATAATAACAATTTCTTAACACAATGTAATTCTGATAATTTCTATTTAACATATAATATTATATATATATCTCTCAACTTTGTTGCTACATATTTAAATACCATAAAGAGTATTTTTTTATGCAAAAAAAAATATAGATTCTATTCTAAGATACATTTGAATTGGGATAATTAAAATTGGTTCCTTTCACTAATGGCATCCTTCATGTGAATCTTGAGACTTTACTACAAGATAAACAAGGTTTTTTTGTTCTTCAAACACTTACTTATTGAGCTCCATGGAGGTTAGAGTTATTTATACAAGTTGGTGAAAGAGAACAAGAATCTATTCATCCATGGTTTTGGTCATGTAGTTGCTATAGGATGGTTTGTGTAATCAGATTTTTTTCACTATAGGATGCTTCGTACTATATACCTATTTATACAAAACATCTTCAAAACATATTTATAGAAAAAAATACTAAATAAATAGACAACCATCATATATTTAACTATAATACATAATTATAACTATTCAAAAGAGTTTGAAGACATAATGCTATATGGATTATGAAAGTAAAAAATTGATATGGAAAAGTATTCAAAAGCATGGTAATAAAGTAGGATGAGTACAATATATGGACACAATAATAGGAAATTTATGGGGCTCATCACACCCCCCAACTTAATATCTTTATCAACCTTGAAAACCATACTTGTTCATTCCAAATTCATAAAGAATTTTTAAATCCATGGGATCTATAACACCACTGGTAAGGTGAATGTAAAATTCATGCCTCTATTCAAATAATTACCAAATTTTGGCCTCTTTAGCTTCATGCACTGATGTTTTGTTCTACCAATCTAGAATATGATACCAAAATAGGGGTGGCTTAAACTTTAGGTTCAAAATTGTGATCCCATGTCACATACAAGAAGAATGTATTTTGTGGTACTGATAAATGCTACATTTAAATTAAAAGGGGAATAGGGCTCCATCTTTTTTAGTGTTAGCGTGAGATGATTCCATCATTCAATACATGATTCTCTTGTATAAGGACCAAAAAAATATCTCAACACTAAATAAAAATCTTGAAGCTTATCACAATTCTTACCAAACCAAGCACTTCTTTCATTCTTCACCATGATATTATCCCATTCTTCTAAAATAACATCAAGTGTCATTGATTAACTCTTGATGAATAGTTGGATTTCATTCTCATTTTTATTTTATTTTTATATTTATCTTCCTCTTCTTTATTAATTCAATAAATATGATGAAAATTATTGAAGTTGGATGGACATCTCCAACATATAAATTGGGGTTCCACTCTCTATCATATGGAACAACATAATTGTGTAGGTAGAACTCACATAGTTCTGCTTGTTTTTCCTAAAAACTTACTTTATAAATAGAAAATAAGTAAATATGATCAATAAATTCATGGGGAATATCACAATAAATTCTCATAAATCTAAACTATGCTATTGTTCTTCAAGATAAATTGAATAAAATTTTGTAGGAGGATTGCAATCAAGGAGTTCTTGGGTTATACTAGCCATATTCTCAACTTTTTGTTTCATTTTGGTGATGTTCTCTTCCTTTAAATTATTTTCCTCTTTCATTTTCCTATCTTATTTCCTTAGTTCCTTTAGAGATTTAAATTTATTATCCATCCAATTCAATAGTTTAGAAAATATTAAAAAATAAGCATGATACTAGACCTCAAGGGCAGCTTTATGTTCCTCTTGCTCTTTGACATCTACATAAGGTTATGGAATGCTAGCTATAGGATGATCTTTATCTACGGGATGTAGCTGACAAGATACTATAACAAGTACATCTAGACTTCCACTAGATTGATCTTGCAACTACTTCTTTAGTTTTTTAATTTCTTGTAGGGCTTGCTCAAGAGTAGAAAATTTGATTTGTGTAGCAAGTTGCTCTAATTATTTAGCTTTTTCCTACATAGGTTCCTCATGCAACTCTTTTTCTACTTCTTCATATACTAGTTCCTCATACAATTATTAAAAAATAGTTTCAACTTGTTCTTTTTCCTCATGTAATTATTCAAGACTCTACTCAATTTATTTTGCTTCTTCTTACATTGGCTCTTCATGGAATTCTTCAAAACTATGTTTAATTTGTTCTGATTCTTCCTGATAGAATACTAGAGAACATTCTTCCCTATCTATTTTAGTTTCTAAAGATTTATTACTACTAGCAGTCCATTCTTCCCTAGATTCTTCATTTATTTGAATAATATAAGAAGGTTTAGTTCTTATATTTCTCCCCAGTTTATGAGATATACAAGGATTAGGGGCTACCTTGATATTTTTGAAAGAAGGTGGAAGTTCCTCCTCAGACTCATCTAAATCAAGATGGAAAATGAGGTTCTTCCTCTTCCTTATAGATTCCCTACCTCTAGAAGTCCCTTCTTTAGTCCTTATTGTAGATTCTTATGTTGCTATAGGAATACCTTCTTCTACAGGTTCTTGTGTGGCTGCAAGAAGGTTTTATGTTGTAGGTTATTATGGTTTTGCAAGGAGGGATTATTCTGATCTTTGTTATTCAACCTCCAATTTTTATTCTAATTTATTTACTTTTATATCAGTCTCTTCATTTATTGGTACTTGGATAAATTCCTCCCAATTGATGTTGAGTTTAGTTCTTTGCAAATAGTCTTGAACAAGTAACTAGATGAGACAATGGTTGTAGAGAACTTTAGAATTACCTTTTTGAAAAGCATATAACATTTTGGTGAACATGTGAAGCAAAAATTTGGTAATGTTTATCTCCATTCCATGCTACAAATGATTTAGGAACTTGAAGTGTAGGCCATATAACATAGAATACCTTTCTTCAAAGATGAAATATCTAGATATAAAGTCAACAACCTTAGCCCATCTTCCTGGTAGAGACAACCTTGTAGTTCCCTACTTTGAGGTTTTTATGCATTCATTTACTTTGATAAACTTTTGTCTTTTAGCCTTGACATCATATTTACCTTTCCATTCCTCCTCTATTCTTGGTAGTCTCATTACTCTACTGATGTCTATTTTTGTCAGCTTTACTTCCATCTCTTTTACCATGGCTAAGATATTATGAAATGTACCAAAAAATTCCTTTATAATTCCTTCATCTAGGGCTAGTATTTTTTCAAAATAATGTGCTCATTCTATATGCTAAAATAAGGCCAAGATTTCTAGGCTGTTGGTTAAGGAGGTAATATCTAGTGGTTTATGTTTCAATAAATCACCTCCCATATTGTGTGAGTTTTAGGTTTAGGTGCTTACAATAAGGGTTTTGGGCTATGGTAGAATGATTTGTGACTTTTTATTTAGAAGGTGAAATAATACTTTTGAATAGATGGAAAATCTCCCCCCAACTTAATCTATCACTTATCCTCAAGGGATGAAGCTGATGTGCATAAAACACTCATGGTAAGATTAAGGGGTGGTAGTAGCAGTTATGCCAATGGTCAAATCAATCAATGAAGGAGATGGTAAGTGGGTGTGATAAGGATAGGATATGGTAGTGCATTGATAGTATTAAGTCCCATTACTTCTAGAAATAAATAAAACATATGAAAAGAAATAAATATAGAATACTTATCATATTATCTATAGAAATACCTTTCATAAATATGCAAATGATGATGTGAAGTGGTGATCATGGCATACACTAGAATTTGAGTGGGAGAAAATATTTGATGTAGGATGACATGTAGGAATTTATCTTATAGCAAGATAAGCTTCCTATAGTAACAAGTGTTATCTTGTAGCAACACATTTTTATCCTATAGTAGAAAGTTTTTCACCTATAGCAATAAGTTTTCCATCCTATAACAAGAAGGAAAATATATTTCTACTGAAAGGGAATGAATCTACAAGAAAAAAAAGTGAAAATGATTTTTTTTGTAGTAGTGCCTTTTATATTTTCATTTTTATTTTAGATTTTTTGGTCCAAACTCAACTGAAATCATAAGAATTTAGAGGGTAGTATTTTATTTAGCCTAAACCAAGCCATTGGGAGTGACTTGTTCTTACCTTCAAAAAGCTTTATTACTCTTGGAAATTATTAGAGAAGGGTTGATAGAAACACCCTTTAGATGTAAGAATAGGCTATTTTACTTCATGAAGAAGAGATGGATTTTGTTCTTCAAGAAGTTAGTGAGAGTTTTCTTGGAAAATGGTTTCTTGTATAACTTGAGCCTATGGCCATTAACAAGTAGTCAAAACCAAATAGATTCAATGGTCATGAGATTTATAGCTCCATTATCAAAAAAATGTTTGATATCATAAGGCCCAAGCCATCTAGACTATAGATTGCCTTTATGATCCTTGTATTTAGAGTAAAAAAGGAATGCCCAGTCTCTTGGTTGGAAATTTTTAGTCTTGATGTTCTTGTCATGCCATCTTACACATTGTCTTTGCACTGTTTTATTATGATGAAGTGCCTTCTTTCTTAGTTCATCAAGTGCATTTAGTTACATGATCCTATATTATTGATCTTGGGAAAGATCCAAGCTCAAATCAAGTTTTATTATTAATTTCTTATGTTCAAACTCAATGGACAAAACAAGCTTTTTACCATAAACTAGTTCCTATGGAGTGAAACCAGTTGTAATTTTCCAAGTGATTATATAAACCCAAACTACTTCTATAAGATGAATTGACCAATATTTTCTATGTAGGATGATAGTCTTAGTGAGGATATTTTCCAATTCATGATTTGTCATTTCCACCTGACCATTTGACTGAGGATGGTAGGGGTAAATTTCTTGTGTCTAATTTCATATTCCTTGACCAAGGTAGCTGTGAGGCTTGATGTCAACTATGGCCCTTCATATATGACTATTTCTCTTGGTACTCCATAGTGGGTGAATATTTATTCATAGAAGAACTCAGCTACCTTCTCATTTGTGGCATGGGTTAAGGATTTAACCTCTACCCATTTGGTAACATAATCAGTGCACACCAGCATGTATTCCTTGTTATTAGATTTAGGATAAATGGGACCTAAATAATCTAGTCCCCATTTTTTAAAGGGTTTTAGAACTAGTTTTGGCTATAATGGAATTTTATCAAAATGAGTGGGCTTTCCCATATGCTGACATTGATCACATCTATGGCTATACATCATGGCATCCTTATGCAAAGAAGGCCAATAATATATAGTAGTGATTAATTTCATGGAAATCCATTTTTTAGCAAAATGACCCCCATATGGATCATCATGGTAGGCTCTAATAATGACATAAGCTTCATCTTCTCAGATACATCTTCTCATAACTAAATCTAGTCCAGTGATAAAGAGATATACTACAATCTAGGAATAATGTCTAATCTTTTAGATCAGGTGTTGTTTATCCCTAGGTTAGAAATGTTGTGGTAGTGATCATGTGCAAGATAGTTGGAAATATTTGTAAACCAAGGAGATTAAATTGTTACATCAAATAAATTTTCATTAGGAAAAGAATCAATAATAGGACTGTGTTCATCATTTTGAAATTGAGATAGAAAATATACTACTATATTATCTTTATTAGGTCTATCCATAATGGTAATATCAAATTCCTATAACAAAAGCAACCAATGAATTATCCTACCTATTACAATAGGTTTTTTAATTAAATACCTTATTACTACATGATCAGTGTGGATGAATACTTGGTAACCTATAATATAACATTGAAATTTATTGATGGCATAGATGATGGCAAGAAATTTATTCTCTTTTATAGTGTAGTTGAGTTCATTCCCTTGAATATTCTTACTAATAAAATAGATTGCATAATTTAGAGATTCATATTTTTGGCCAAGGATTGATCCTAAAGTGGTGTTAGATGTATCTATATGAACGTGAAAAAGTTAGGTCCTCTCAAAACAAGAGTTGTCATGAGAAGGTCTTTGAGTTGTTGAAAGGTAGTTTGATAATCATTAGTCCATTTAAATTTAACATCTTTAGTAAGCAATCCAAATAATGGGGTGGAAATATTACTAAAATATTTGATGAATCATCTATAATAACCAATATATCCTAAAAAATTCTAACTTCTTTCTACTTCTTTGGTGTGGGTAGATCCTTGATAATACTTATCTTTGCTAGGTCAACTTGAATTCCAATAGCGGATATGTTATGTCCCAACACAATCCCTTCTGTCATAAGAATGTATTAATTTTTATTGCTTAATGATAATTGATGTTCTTAGTAGCATTGAAGAAATTTCTCTAGGTTGGTTAGCATATCTTTGAATGTCTACCCATAAATAGTGAAATCATCCATGTAGATTTCAACACAGTCATGTGAGAGACTAGAAAATATGCTCAACACATCCCTTTGAAAAGTAGTTGAGGCATTGAAAAGATAAAATGGCAAGATGACATAGGCATAAGTTCCCTAAGGGAAATTAAAAATGGTTTTGTCTTGGTCTTTTGGAGTAACTCATATTTGATTATAACCACTATAGCCATCTAAGAAGGAAAAGTACTTCTTCCCTACTATTGTATCTAACGCATGATCAATAAATGGAAGGGAAAAGTGATCCTTACTTGTAGAAGCAATCAACTCTTGGTAGCCAATGCAAATAAACCATTTTCCCCCTTTTTTAGAGACAATGACCAAGGGAGAGACCCACTAGCTATCTAAGATAGGATAAATAAATCCTACATCCAAGAGTTTGTGAAACTCGATTTTGACAATGTCTTTGGCTTCAAGATTCTTTCATCATTAGGGTTGGTGAATAAGTTTGCATTCTTATTTAATGTAAATGTGATACATGCATAAATCTAGGGGTCTTCCTCTCATGTCATGGTAATCCCAGGTAAATGTTATTGTGTGCCTTCTCAGCATTGTAAGTAAATAACTTTCTTGTTGGGGTGTTAAGGAAGTGTTGATGTTGAGAGGTTTGTTTGGTGGGATGTCTACTTGATTTGTTAAAGAAAGGATGGTATCTACATTGGTGATTAAAGGAGAATAGATGCATTGATGGGGAAATAATTGATGGAATGTCCAAATATATCCTACAATTTTATAAAAATCATTATTAAGAAGGTTATTATGAAGAGGGCATGGTGTAAATTCCAACAAGTTGGTGGCTACAAGATCCTATCGATAGGTATTTTTCAAGATACCAGTAAGGAAAATGTCTTCTTCTTAGGCCTGTAAAGCTAGACTCTAGTTAATTATGTAGAGAGTATGTAAAGAGATAGCTTTTTTAAAGTCATAAAATTAAGGGATTGGTCCATCAATTAGGGAAGGCTAAGTTAGTGGATACAACACCAATTTCTTGGTGTCATTTACATTATAAATTAACATTTTTCCTAACCTACAACCAATAAAAGCATTAGCAATATCTAACCATGGGTGACCAAGGATGAGAGGATAACCCCCCAAATTTCTCTTTGGCTGTAGGATATTAAAGTATACTAGATATTCTCAAGAATACATATTGATAACAAGGTCCTTAATAATACCCTTGGTCTTAACAATTGATCTATCATCCACTTGAAGGATGGTGGGTGTTGGACAAAGAGTTGTAAGCTTCAATTGTTGCATGGTCTCCATGGTCATCACATTTATGGTTTCACCCAAGTCAATTAAAGTATTGGAAATAGGTTGGCCATGGATGCTAAAATTAACTAAAAGACTTCTTAGATTAGAATATTTTGGGGGAATTATGTTTCCTAACATAATATCTGCTAACTGGCTAATGACCTGGATTGTTTTAGGATCTTTCATCTTTTTTCATAGTTTTTTCAAACATATCTCTCTAATATATTTATTGTAGATAATAAAATCATTTATTAATTGAAAGAGTTGGATTTTTATGCACACATTCTTGAGTTGTCCTAAGATATCAAATTCAAGCTCTTATTTAGGATGTGAGATATTTAATCTCTCTGGAAAAGGAGGATTATTAGTTTCTTTTTGATTTTTTGATGGACATGGGTATGGGTTGTTGTATATTAGTATGGATTAAATTTGGTTCAAAGTGTTCTATGATTATGGGTGAGGTGGGTTGTGTAAGAACATGACATGAGTAAAGTTTAACTTGATTAATATCTAGGGTGTATGTTGGATATTGCATTATTTTAGTGGATTGTGTTCATTGAATTGACTTATTGGTAGGATTAGAGATGGGTTGGGTGGGTAATTTAGTGGTTAAAATATGTTTTTAAGGGTTTAAAATGATGGCATATTATTTTTTTTACATTTTCTAGGGAAAGACTTGATTTCCTCTCCATTATTGTTGCCATACATTAGAGGGATAAAACCATTGCTAGTTTTGGAATTGTCTCTATTGAGGTTGTTGTCCATTCTATTACATCCATAAATAATTCTAGGGAAGCTACCAATTTATTTGGGACCAATTTGGATTAGGTATATTCATCTAAGAATTGTATTGAGTATTATTTGAGAATTGAGAATTTATAACCATAGAGTTTGATGTCATACCTAGTCTTTATACCCACAATTTCCATTGAGCCATGGAAAACACTTGGTTCTCAACTTCTCCTATGGAATACAATTCTAATATCTCAAGATTATCCTCAATGATACTGGATACCTAAGCTTTCATGGAATGGCATGTGTAATCCACCTTCTTCTTTTTACATTTAGGGTAATAGGCAGATAAGGCTTTCTCAGTTTCTTCTTGCTTCCGTTGTGTATGTAATGTATTAAGATAAGTAGCTAGGTGATTGATGATGTACTAATTAATATCTTGGAATAGGTTGTTAACTTCACCTTTAGACAATTCTATAGTAGATACTGTAGGAAGGGTTCCACCCCTACTTTTTTTCATAGTTGATCTAGAGTAGTTCATATATAAAATTGTTAGTTCATTGAATGGTAGTGTAGAAACATCATCACCAGAAATTAGATCTAGTGATTATAAAAAATAATCTCTAATTAATTTTAGGAATATTAGCTTGACCAATTCTTTGTCCATTGTAGTCTATTTGGATTTTCACAAGCTAAAAAAAAATCTTTCCATATATTCCTCCAATGACTCATCATCATCTTGTGTCATTCAAAAAATGTCATCTCTTTTATAATTTTTGCCCCTAAAATAGTCTTGGTATTTCATAAAAAAATTCTCCTTCATTTCTTTCTAAGTAGAAATGGCATCTTTTCCAAGTCCCATGAACCATTTAAGTGCTACATGTTTGAGTGTTATTGGAAATAGTTTGAGTTTGTGAGCATCTTTATTATAGTCATAGTTATGGCATAAGATGTTGAACTCAAAAAGAAATGTATCTAGATCCTCAAATGCTTTTATTTTAAAGGTAGGGAGGGAAAAGTGAGGGATATTATTCATGGGTGCATTTACATCAAGAGTAAGGATAGGAAATTCAAAATTAGCAGACTCATTGGTAGTGTTTTCTTCTTGGTGATCCCCCATGAATACTATCTGTGTTGGTAGATGGGAGGTTATTACTACCCAACACTGAAAATTACCATCAATTATTTGATTTCTGAGGCTGTAGAAGATGGAAACTTTATATTTTTTCTTAGGAATGTATGGATTCTTATACAATGGGGATGGTGTGGAGGTTTTAAAAGATTCTTATAGTGTCTTGGTAAAAATTGTCTCTAAATTGGAAGATTATATTGGCCTAGTGTTTCTTCTAGGGAAAAGAATAGTTTTGAAAGTCTCTTTATCAAGAAATTTGGGTGATAGAGGGAAGTGAACTTTAGATTCTTGAGTATGAGGTGATAAGGTGAGAATTTTCAGAGCTAGTGCTTGTGGGTCTCTTCCAAGGGTATGAACCTCTTCAAGATTCTTCTTTTTTACCTCTTCTATTGATAATTATGAGTGATCTTCAGGAATTACTTCATGTTCCTCAATTATTGTAAGATGAATTTTGGATCTTGAAGCAACATTCAATTATTCAATAAAAAATCTTCCTATATAGTCCCCTTCACTTTGCATATGTCCACCACTTTTTTTTTACTTTTTGCCCACCCTACCTGTACAGAGTTAGTAATATGGGGTTTTTTGAAATTTCCACTATCCTAGTTACAAAAAGGGAAATTTAAAATATGAATAGAAAAAAATAGCAAGCTTTGGGAAAACAACAAACATCTAGAAATAATTGCTATCAAGATCAAAGATTAAACATGTGTGACACCATTCCCTAACAATGACACCAAAAATGATTAGCAATTAATTCATAATAAAATATACTTCTCTTGATTAAAATTAAGGAGAGTAACCATGGATATGTACCTTCCACCTCATTTAAATGTCAACCCAAAGACATAGACTTGAGAGGATGACATCACTATATGTGCACACTAAATCTCTAATTTGACATTCAACTAATTATATCTAAGATGTTGAAGTAAAGTAAATGAAATTCTTGATATGAAACATAAACAAAGTATGGTAAAATAAATACTTATGCTTGGAAGCTTCCTTAAATAAATCTAAGCAAGAATGTAAATCACACAATTTAATAATGAAACACCCAATGCTTAAGGAAATCAAATAACATGCTTAGCTAAACAAATGGGTTGGATTGTTGTTGCAGCCTTTTAAAGGGGGCCCTTCCTCCTTCCAACTCTAGCTTCAAACCTTCCTCTTACAAAACTAAATTGAACTCAGAATTACTCACTCATATTAATCAAAAGTGCAACAATGAATTTTTACATGAAGTTACAATAATAACTACTTAACATAATGTACTTATGACAATCTCTATTCAACACATACTATTTTATATATATCTCTCAACTCTGTTGCTACATATTTATATACTGTATAGGAGATTTTTTTATGCAAAACAATATATACATTCTATTCTAAGATACATTCAAATTGGGATAACTAAAATTGGTTCCTTTTTCTAAAGACGTCCTTCATGTGAATCTTGTAACTTTGCTATAGGACAAACAAGGTTGTTTTGTTCTTCAACCACTTCCTTATTGAGCTCCATGGAGGTTGGATTCATTTCTATGAGTTGGTTGAAAGAGATTCAAAATATTTTTATCCATGGTTTTGGTCATGCAGTGGCTACATGATGGTCTGTGTAATGAGTTTCCTTTTGCTTCGAGATGCTCAGTGCTATATAATTATTTATCCAAAACATCTTCAAAACATATTTATATAAAAATAATTCTAAAGAAATAAACAACCATCATATATTTAATTTCAATACATAATTCTAACTATTCAAAAGAATTTGAAAACATAATGCTATATGGCTTATGAAAGTAGGAAATTGATATGGAAAAGTGTTCAAAAGCATGGTAATAAATCAAGATGAGTACAATATATGGACACAATAATAGGACATTTGTGGGGCTAATTAAATATTCTATTATATTAGTCAAGGCCTCATTGACTATGAAAAATGTTATATGAAATTAGAATGTTATTGCCTTACTATCTAATTCGTATCTAAAAATCTCTATCACTTTATGATTTATCAAACCACTTATGTCAATGTCCACTCCAATCTACTTCATAATTTCTTCTTAAAATCATTTCTACCTAGATATAGAATTCTAAAATGGATGGTCCTCTCGATGGAATTTGATCATCAAATCGTAACACAAAAATCTATAAAGGGTAAATTCATCACCAACAAACTTCAAACCTACACTTTTAATGTTTGTGATCTAGTCCTTAAGTTAGAATACACCCATGATAAATAAGGCAAATATGATCAGAAATGGTGGGCCCCCTATTTAGTGAAAGACATCCTCGATCTTAGTACCTATCACCTACAAACTAATGAAGGCCATGTTTTCAAAAAACCCACTAATGAGCAATGTTTGAAGAAATATTTTACTTAAATATTTCCCTTATTATTATACTTCTATATACTATCACACTAACACTTCTCATAGAATTTATCCAAGGATATCATGCTATGAAATAGTATATATTATACATAAACATGAATCCCTTCCTTTATTATTTTGGTTTTTTTAATTCATGAGTTACATTTTAATACTATGGATAGGACATATTTTTCCTCATGAATACCTTTTTATTTCATACATCAATTTTTCATATAAGTTTATTATTTTTCCCCTTTTTACACCCACTTGGGTTTCTCTTTTATGATTTGCAATGTAATACCATGGATAAGAGTAGGATTTCCTGACATATATCATTTTTCACACCATTTTTACACCCACTTAGGTTTCTCTTTTATGAGTTTTAGTGTAAGACTATAGATAGGACCAGGCTCTCCTCACAAACACCATTTTTTCCTTTTTTGCACCCAATTAGGTCTCTCTTTTGTGAGTTTTAGTGTAAGACCGTGGATAAGACTAAGATCTCCTTAAAAACAACATTTTTGCCTTTTTTTCACCCACTTGGGTTTCTCTTTTATGAGTTTTAGTGTAAGACCATGGATAGGACCCAGATTTCCTCATAAAATCTACACATTATTTCAAATACTTTTACTAAATCGAGTGATATTTTCTCTAGAATACTTAGAAATGGGTAAAAATTTATGATTCCATATTCTAAACCTTGATTTTTTTTCTTTTATAGTTAAAATTACACAAAAAAAAATGTTATTATGTTCCCATACACTTACATACATTCTTATGATAAGGAATCATACTTACTTATCATTGTATCCCTGTTCACATTATCACATTTTTTACAATTTGAAGTATTTCAAATTATTTAATCTAATTTTTTAATTTCCTTTATTTTAACTCCACATTGGATTAAAAAAGGTCAAATTCTAGATAAAACTTTTATTTCACATGAATAAATAATACTCTTAGACACCATGCTCTCTAAGGCCTCTTTCTTAGTTACCATGTGCTAAGTTTTCAAATGATAGTCATTTTTAGCACCCTTATTTGGTTATTTGAATAGATATGGAAGAGGAATAAAAAAATACATCAAAATTTAAAATCCAAATCATTTAAAATAAAAGGTAATGATAAAAATGCAATATGAAAATAAAAAGTCAACATCACACCAAAAGATGTGATTTATAACACATATGTTATCCCCAATTAAATATCAAACTCCATAGTTGGCCTCATCATAAAAATGAGGTCCATTGGGGTGTGATAGGATAGTATATTTGGATAGGATAATTAATAATTTATAGTGATACCTATTTTATCACATTAGTGCCCATTATTTAGAGTAGACGATGACTTTGTAAGGGATCTTGAGGAATGGGGAACACATTGTGGGAAGGTAGGTCCTTTTTAATTTTCATGCATATAGCCTTCATGGGATGATATTCATACTTCACTTGATAACCCAATATTTCTGCTTTTAGGAGAAATTATTTAGAGTCCTTAATGTCAAAAGTCCTCTTGCTTTAAAAAACTTAATTCTAAGCATATTGGCATTGATAAAGAGTTTCTATACCTTTTTTTCCCCTTAATTCCCCTACAAACCATTTCATTCACCCATTGATAGAAAATTTTGATTCTAAATCTATTTTTCCACTTCTATATTTCCCCTTCTTCACATCTTAAAAACATGCTAGCACTACTTTATTTTGTTTTTATCTATTTTTAGAATAAAATAGTATGTCTGAGTGACTATGGATTATTTTATTTACACCATTGTTTTAAATTTATAGAATTAACTTGGTATTATTTTAATATTTTTGTTATCATTCCTTTTTTTGGACAACTACATTCATTTCTATTTTTAGTACCTTTTTTCATTATTGAGTGAGTTTGGATTGTTACTTCTCAGTCACCAATGTTGTTTTCATTTTCTTCAAACAACTACATCTATTTTTATATTTTAGTAATTTTTCATGGTTGTGTGATTTTGGATTGTTACTTCTCATTCACCAATGTTTTTTCTATTTCATTTACTTTTTCCATTCATGATTGAGTCATGATTGTTATTGATCACTCATCAATGTTGTTTTACCATTTATTTCCCATCTTTAAAAGATAAAAGTAGCATAATTAATGGATTTTGAATGTATTTATCTCTTCATGCATTAGGGTTATATCTATATTAATTTAATTATAATTATTCTATGCATGTTTACTTTTATGTTTATTACCCCCATATTGTGCCACATGCTTTGGTGAGCACTAGGTTAGATTTTGATTTAATTTGTCATTTAATTGTAAATAAGAAAACATAAGACCTAACTAGGGTTATTAGATGGTGTTTATTGAATAAAGGATTTGTAACCCTCTCTAGTGATATTATTGTGGTAAGGGACCTACTTTGTTAGGTCTAGCCGATCCATATTGGTCATGACCTTGATTGTCTAAATGTACCAACAAGCAAAAGGGTTAGTAAGATTTATATTCTCTGAGATAGGATTAATTAATAGATCATATTCACTTTCCATTGTATAGATGTTTCACTTGAGTGTCAAGGCAATGATTTATTTAAATAATTGAGCCTAGAAATACCAATCTTGACCCATGCTAATGTAACATCTATAATTTAGTTAAGATTAAATATCATGGTCCAAAGAACTAAGATCAAATTATCCCAAGGAATTATTTATGAATCTATCTAAGGTAATATACATAAGTATAGGGTGATGGGAAAGTCCCATCATCCTTGCACAGAACAAATCATTTGAGAGATAATGGTCACTTGGCTCTTGTGGCTAGTTTGATTACTAACATCTGGTTGGAACATTTTTAACAAGCCATTACCAAACCTCACCCACTCTTGGAGAGTTTATTTTTAACATGAATCCAAACTTATAATACTTAGATAAAGAGTCAATTATCCAATTAAGTCTTCATGTGTATTGTGCCTACCTCTTCAACAAGGTGTATTAACCAAAAAATACATGTATCATTTCACTATGAATGAATTGGTACCAAACAATGATCCTCATAAATCATAGTGTTTAAACTTTTCTTTGATACCAAAATGCCATGCCATAAAATTTGTATGATTGAAACCACATAAAATATGATAATTTTTTTGAGAATGTACAATTCACATTGTACACAAATACATTTCCCATTAGTTGGCCATCTTTGTGGCATGAGATGCACAAAGTGTCAAAGAAATATCACATGTATAAACAACATGGATGGTAATGCACAATTAGATGAATAGTCTATATGCAACTAGACATGCCCCACTTTGTCTAATTGGCATAAAGACTCTCAAATAAGTCTAAAAATATCTAAGAAAACCTAGCAAACCCCATATTCCCAGGGTATACAAAGGATGCTTAGATAAAAAAAGGTGCATTTGAGCAATCCCTAACTCAAATGATTTTTCCTAACTCTCAATGGGGTTCAAGGAGAGTCTTAAGTGATTCTAGCCAATCACAAATCTCGGTTCATGACTGAATTTGTAATTAAATAAAATTTCAATTTGATTTAACTTATGAGAAAATTTATTATCAAAGAGGATGTATACTCTTCATATGACCTCAAAAGGGGTCAAAAAGGTCCTTTTTTTATCTCCCTACATATGGAACACTCCATCTCAATCATTGGGTTATTTGTAACTCGATCATTAGATTTAGTCAAAGGTGGGTGCATACAATATTTATAGATTATATAACACCTCAGTATTGTATAGTTAGAAAACTTAGACCTTGGATGTTACTCTTAGTTCTATAGCTTTCCTACTTTCGCATGTCTCACATCTCTATTTAGTGCCCTTTGGTCTATATCTCTTAATTTGACTAGTCTTATGTTGATGACCCAAGTCTTCTATCTTGCCTAAATTGATTAAAATGTACATATCTTCCAAATATACAAGTTTTGAACTTTTACTTACTTTATTGCTCCTAGATACTAATGTCTGGGATATACAATAATAACAATGCTACCTATATTGATTCAAGTATCCAATGCCCTAAATTCATCCAATTTATAAATGAAATGTATCTTAATGGTTGACCGAAGTGATTTAACATGAGTTATTACTCCAAAGGGATTGATATAAATACAAGATCAACCCTCACTCATTCCTCACCTAAAAACCTAAAAAAAGACCATAGAGACCAATGTAAATTACCAAAATCACTCTATAGAGCATTAAATTGAACAAAGCTTCCATATTTCCACACCATTCATAGGAAACACACATATACAGGTCTAAATTACTAAAGGAATAACTTAAGACCCTGATTTGCCAAGTTAAAATCTAGGTCACTATTGTACTTGATTTGTACATAGTGCATGATTCACACACAAGCCAACATGTATGGGAGAACTACATGAGTATTATTTATGTGGGTTTTATGCACACCAAATAAGGTTAAATGTGGTATCCTCTAAAATTTTAGGATCTCTATAGAATAAGGTTCCACTTTGGGGTATGAGTTTTAGGTATGCAGTTAAAATAACTAGGTGATGGAATAACAGGTTGAGTTTGTGGGTTATTTAACCAGGTTTTGTGGATGGATGTGTGGAATATAATATAAATTAATCAATAGGTGAGTTAGATGGGTGGATAATTATTCTAAGGTGGGTAGATCTCAAAGAAACTCAAAAATGGGAAAGAAGAGTAAGGAAAATAAGAAGGCTCTATTTTCTTACTTCTAAGATAGTTTATTTGGTGGACAAGTATCTCCAAGACCAATGTTTGTCACTTATAACTATTGCACATTTAAGAACAAGCATGATTAACAGTCTGGGGAAACAAGTATAAGATTCTCAATGACCTTAACTAGAGGTTTCTCTCCTTAGGGTGTTGTTGCACACCCTTATTTGAGAGATTACAACTTAGACTAAAAAGTTGTCTAGGGTAGTTATTTCTCACACCTAGATGACTATACCAAAAGAGATACCTCTGCATACCTCAGATTATCAATTTAACCTATACTAATTGATTAAACCAATAAAATTAACCAATCCTAAATTATTTTTTCATGTCTAAGATTAATGTTCATTGATTGAAATAATTAGATTCATCCACAACATTAGCACACTTTATAATTATTGAATTGATACAAACAAATAAGATTAAATTTCATTAACATAAAAAATGAAGAAGAAAGAAAAAACACAGTTGAATGATAATAAATCTCTTGATCTCTTCCTATATATTGATACAAAACTTTGACCATTTGAAAATAGGATTCTAAATGAATATAAAGAACATGGGTAAGGGGTTGCCTCATCCTCTAAGCATAGAAAAAATTTAATTACATCTTGATAACTAGACCATAATTTCTAATGCATGTTATAACTTATAGACTATCTCAAACATGCAATGTGTGCATGTTGGCATAAAAAAATAATTTTAATTACAAAATGAATGTAATGAGACTTAATTATCCCCTTGTAAATACTACATACAAAATTGTAAAAAATTAGCCTTAGACTAAGGCTAACTTAGTTCTTTCTTTACTATTTTCAAAGTTGTGGTTAAAACTATAGTTGTAATTGGAGTTGTGCTTGTAACTAGAGTTAAAATTATTATTGTAGTAGATGTGGTGACTTGAGTTATAGCTAGGGACACACTCATATCTTATACTAGAGTTATAACTAAAGTTGAATTAAGAGGTGATGTTGATGCACTCACTGAGCTAAGAGGAACTAAAGTTGATGATGGTGTTATAGTTAGTACTATAGGTGGTGTTGAGGTTGATTTCGTCTTGGATTGTGACTCTTGATAATATTTATATGCTTTAACATGATGTTCCTAAATTATGCTCATATCAAGGAGATGAGGTTTGGTTACCTTTTTCTATTCCATCAGCCTTGCATGCTCTATCTTGGTGGCTTAGAAGCCAACCCAAAATAACTCCACTTCTATTGCCTTCTCCCTCACTATACTTAGCTTTGCTACAATGTCATCTAGACTTAGTCCTTATAAAATTTGTTTTAAACTATTTGAATCTTATTGAATCATCTGGTAAAAAATAACTTAAGATAACATCTTCCCCATGTTATCTTGATCTTTTGTTAACTCTAGCTCATCCAAAAATTGTGTTTCTTGATTTTCTTTTTTTGTAGACTTATTCACTAAAAATTTAGAAGCAATCACCTAATATTAGGCCTCCTAATTTTTTATGATAGCTAAATTCAATACATTAGCTACTTCAAAATGGGTCATGAAATTTAAGTGGTTTAATGCCTTATTAGGGGCATACAACACCAATAAATTTAATTTATTTTCATATTATATGAGAAGTTTGAACATTTTTATTATTTAATTTACATGCAGAGATGACTCTCAAATAATTAATTGTATCCAAAATTTCATATAACCTCAGTGCCACATTTTGTACATCTTAATCTATGTTAGAGGGAACCTATATCACCTGTTGATGTTCTCTAAGAGTATCTATCTCTTCTTATATTTATTTTCTATCTAGATCCATTCCCTCATGGATGGTTAATATTTCTTTATTATGGGTCTCTATGTAGGACATGAGGTCCTAAATGTATGGGGACTGACCCTTCTTTTTGTCCTACCTATTTGAAAGAGAGTAAATTTATTCTCTTTCCTCCAAAATTATCCCCTACCATTTCTATCTTCAATATTCCTCTTCCTAACCATTTTTATTGAGGCTATGGCTTTGTAAAAAAGTGAGATTATAGTGGGAAACTCATTGATATTTAGATTGGGCCTCTTAGAAGCTAACACTCCTAACTCCTTGGCCTAATTAGGAAGAGTTAGCTCTAATGGATATAATGGTTGGGATTCTATCTATGCATCCTCCTTAGGCTTAGGTTCAAGCTCAATGGATGACTTAGTTATTAAGAGAAAAATTATATTAGAATAGTCTATGTTCAAGTTTATTCTTGGGGACCCTTTTTGTTTCCACCACTATTATGGTTTGAACTAGTCGTAAAGAAGGTAGTGGTGAACCTAGTTGAGTAGAGGAGGCAACCATTTGGATTATGGGTTGGTTTATGGTTTTGGAAATATAAGTGAGACTAAAAGAGTGGGAGTAGAGTCAGATAGGATTTAATGAACAATAGTTGAAGGGATAGAGACTAAAGGAGTGGAGACTACAAGGGTGGTGATTGGGGAAGCAAAAATGACAATTAGAGGAGTAGTGGTTGGAGAAATAAAAATAATCCTTGTAGAGAGTGTTTGAATAGGAGTGAAAGTAGAAACAATAAGGGAATGCATAGTATAATGAACTGGTAAGGACATAAGAAGAGAAAGGCCTAGGGGAATAGTGAAGAGAAGACACTTACCAGATTGGTCACCACTAATGGGTGCCTTTGTTTTTAATCCTTGCAGTCTCAAGACCTTGGCTTGATGTAGCTCTTCCTCATCCACCTCTTTACTTGGATCACCTTAAAATGAAATTTGTGCCTTTGTGTTGGTTACCTCTATGGATGGGGTCTGAGGTCTCTCTACCCTAGGATTTTTTTGATAACACAGTGTTGTCTTCTCAGCTTGTGAAATAATCACTTGTTGGGTAAGAGGGGGAGAATCATACTATATGTTATAGTTTATAAAGCTAACATAATAGGTGACATATATTCCTCATTAGAGGAGTCCAATAAAATAATCTCCATCTCTTTTTTAATTGTGCTATCCTTCTGATGTATTAACTCTTCTAATAGTTTCTATTTGACTCTCCTTAGCTCAATAATAGATGCTCAAATTGGAGGAGTCTATTATTATTCTTCATATGTAGTAGTTGGTGTCTCTTTTACCTCTTTCTCTTCCTCATGTTCTTAATAAGATAATGTTTACCAAACCACTTACTCTTGGTGATCTATCATCAAAATAAGTGGTTTTTAGGTGTCTTGACCTTGGTATACTAGCTATTGGTAAGGCCTACGACTCCAAAATTCAAAATATCTCCATACCCCTAGTGGTGGGACCATGAATTTGGCTTGAATGAGTATAGGGGAGGGATCTAATTGTATCACACTCAATAAGTCTTTTCTTAAGCCTATAGTCTCAACTCTTTCCTTTACTTCCTCATCATATTTGGCATTAAGAAACATAAAGTCATGGTTGAATGACTCATTTTTTATGGGATGCCAAGGTTATGAATTTTTTTTATACTCTCCCAAGAGGGTCCTAATCCCTATGGGGTGGAGTAGCTAATACATAAACCCTTATTACATTCCCAACTTATATGGAATATATCTTTAATGTATACTGCATCCTATCAATAGTGAGATGGGAGCCATAAAACATGATTTTATTACTCTTTTTAAAATATTCATATATACCATTCCATATTTAGAAGGTAATATCTTATTCAAAAACTTTTTCAAGGACAAACTTGGGGGAGATGAAGAGGGTATACCCTATTTCCAACAACCATGATGACTATATAATCTAGGTAGAGCCAATAGTCACCCAAATTTTTGAGTGTATTGGTAATACTCTTTGAAATCTTAGCCATAGGGTGGCCATGAATGGCCATCCAAACCTAAGGATAGAGGTCTTCTACTATTCTATTAATATTTCTTACATATATGTGTGTGTGTGTGTGTATGAATGAATAGAAGTTAGATATCCTATTCTTGATATAATTAGGGTTAGGACTCCACAAAACCCCATTATATCAATAAATAGTGCCCATGATTGCATCTAAGAGGTATTAAATCATATATAAATTTCCCCCTTAGGGCATCTTGTCCTTGTGTATAATTTTTTCATGTTGGTGAGCACTAATGACCTCCCCCAATGTATAGGCATGCTCTGAAATAATGGCCAGGTCCAGCAGGGGTACCCATTCTAGATATAAAAAATAAATGCTTAGGTAGCCAAAGAGTTGGTTTAAAAATTCCATATTGATAAAAATTCCATTACTAAAGTGGGTTATGGTGATGGGAATCTTAGTATGTTCTTTAAGAGTGAAAGTCTCACCTAGGAGAAGCCACTTCCCTACTTCTTGCTCTGCATTGCTATTTTTCTTCTAAGTGACTACACTATGCAAATTGAATGTTGTGTCTAAAATGTGAAGAATTAAATACCTAATAAATTCATTATCCAAATATTTATTAATTGACTATATTATTTTTGATGTAGTGAAGATAGCCACCATCTATAATTCTACCTTCAAAAAAACAAGTCTTGCAGCAAATTGATGCATGACATGACTTCTAGTTTGGTGACTGCATAGTGAAGTGCGTAGCATTTGAATGATAGAAAGTCAATTATAAGTTGTTTATATTATGATGATATGTCCTCCAATTTTAATGGATCAAAATTATTTATGGCCTTCAATAGAGTTAAATATTTGTCATGGAGGTCATCAAACATAGTTATGTCAAAGAATATATCTAGGTACATTATGGAGTCTTTTATGGAATATTTGGATGGTGGTGGAATTCCATTGTAAACCTTGGATGAATATGACATTATCATTAGTTGATGCTAGTGTGATGTAAACTTTTGAAAATGGTAGTCTAAGAAATATGTTACATAAATTATAAGTCATTTTTAGTATAACTATGGATTTTGAAATTATAGCTGGATATGTGCAATCAAGCTCTTTAAAATAAAATTAGGTGAACTTGGTTAAGGGATTGATGTTATAGATTTTTGAATTTTTTAATGTTCATGATGTATTAATCACCCAAATCTATGATCTCACCACATTAATTCAATTTGAACTTGACCACTTAGGCCTAGTGGGCATGCCATGTAGGATGCTTGCTCATTCAGGGTGCCATGCTACCACTTCTTCTTTTAGACACTTGTCACTATATGATTTAGTCAGGGTTGACCTTTGACTTTAGGGCTAATGATATGATATGGTGAGATTAATATTCCATGTTAAATACCCAAAAGTTAAAAATGATCTTCAAAGAGATTCATTTAGGATAATTTGTTTGAAATTCCCTGACAAGAAGTTCCCAAATGAAAGTCTCCAAAATAAAGATGCCAAGGGAATAATTCCCATAGACCAAGTGTTCTTTAAAGAGATTGTCATTATAGAATAAGCTGTCATAGATAAAGTTACTGAATAAAAACCTTTCAATTTTTTTTCTAAAGTAAATTTCTTAAATAAAACCTCTCAAAGACCAAAGTTTCCAAAGTAGTGTTAATACATAAGAAGTGATGAACAAAATGATTTGAAGTAAAGTTTCCAAAAACCAAGTTATCAACCAAAAAAAAAATTAAAAATAAAGTTCCAAACCAAATAGTTTTTAACTGAAAAGTTTCTGAGGAACAAAATAATGAAGACCAAAAGTATCTAAAATGCTAAATAAAAGGAACTCAAATAAACAACTCTAAATAAAAGAACTAAAATAAGCAAACCCAAATACCTATCATACATAAAAATTATTCGCAAATTTCCATAAATAAATTAGTTTCAATAAGTCTTTTCAAATAGAAAATAGGTGCACCAAACATGATTCAATGTCCAAAACATAAAAAATTTCATAGATTATAAGAACCAACCTAAACACACACATCAAAATAATACATAAGTCTAAAAAAAAGGGAGGGTCCCTAATTTTCAAAGAAAATATAAGGTGGGGTGTGTTGAATACAACAAATGGTGACTTGTAGGGGTGAATACTCTTAATTGTTTAAGAACCCATAATACATGATTTTGTAGTCCCAATATCAACCATGAACTAAACTAAAATAAATGATTAAATTAAAAAAAAAAAGAGACTCTTAATAATTCCATATAACATACTAACTTCACTTATACCTTGGACCCGCATGTGGGCAAGTAATATTTTTGATTCCCTATCAAAGGGTTTTAGGCAAAGACATGGGGTGAGATGTAGGTTTTATTTTGATTTGGAGTTACATGTATATAAATTAAGGAGATCAGGCATTGCTCTATTTCTATCTAGGCATCCATACCCTAATATAGATATCTTTGATCACCTCTTCTCTCTTCCTTCATATTTTTCATGATGCATGATACATTGATATTATTTCATCATGTATGCTTCTAATCATCTTTGATTTTCTCTTGGACCCTTTGGATTATGCCTTTTAATTTTATTCTCTCTCTCTCTCTCTCTCTCTCTCTCTCTCTCTCTCTCTCTCTCTCTCTCTCTCTCTCTCTCTCTCTCTCTCTCTCTCTCTCTCTCTCTCTCTCTCTCTCTCTCTCTCTCTCTCTCTCTTTCTTTGATTTTTGAATGAAAGAGGGGAGAAGGTGACCACCATGAGCTAGTCTTAGTAAAATTTGGTTAATCAAAATGTCCCTGTCAAATTTTACACATGTCAATGGTTATTACCTCAATTAATTATTATAATTTTATGTGAATTTGACCTAAGGGGATAAGGATATATTTATAAATTTATAGAGAAATATGGGAGCAAATTTTACATACCTGATAGAATCATTAGCTTTGTAACATAGTCATGGCTAACTCTCTCAATGCTTACCTAGAATAAGAATTCTAAAATACAAGATGTAACACCCACCAATTTGAGTTGGATTCAAAGAAACCAAACTATAATTTTATTAGACTAAGATTGATCAACTATATTTCCATGAAATCAAAAGAAAACTACCCTATAAAATAGGAAAAATACCTAAAGCAAACACACTAGACTAGACAAAGCAAACTATCGAAAGCAAAAGTGGATAATCTAGAAAATCAAAACTAATCTAATGTAAGCAAATGACTAAAATTAGGAAGATAAATAATAAAGAAAATATAACCTACTCCTACCTCTACTAGAACACCCATTATTACTCAGAGATCTCCTCAGCTAGAGCAACCATGAAGTAATGCTTCAAAAACTATCTATTGATTAGATATGTCAAATAGTTACCTTGGAGATATTTCAAATAAAATGTATTATTACCTAATATGTTAGAGATCTGATAAGGCCCTATCCATAGTGGGTTACACTTGTCATGCATTCCTTTTCTCTCATGGGATTTGTCCCATAGTAGTACCATGCAATAATCCTAAATGCTTTAAATTTTTCTCTCTTATTAAACCATCACTTGATTACATCCTGATGTTTGTTGAAGTTTTCCAATGCTTTATTCCTAGACTCTTCTATTTCAATGATATCCAATAATTTGGACCCTATATTGTCTTTGGGTTTCATGTATTATTGAATAAATTGATATGTTGGTAGCTTCAACATGATTGAGAACATTTATTATTTCCTATAAACTAGCAGATATGGCTAGGATTTAATGTCTTGCTTATACCCATTTTAATCTACCTATAGTGCATATTTCAATAAGAGATGCCACTCCATGGGCTTATCCACAATTGACTTCTTGATACTATTTATCTGGTTATTTTTGGTTGACTTAGCTAATTCATTCCCTTATGAGTAATGATTAGAGGCTGATCTAATTGTAATTTGATTATTATGGGCCCAATCAATAAACTCAATTGATTGAAATGCTAGCCCATTATCACAAACTAAATAAATAGGTGTGTCAAACTTGGTTGCAATATGTTCTTAAAGGATAATGATCACATCTTGATCTTTTAAGTTCTTGGTGGCTACTACCTTAGTCCATCTAGTATAATAATATGTAGTAGTGAGCACAAACTTGTGTATAATTAAAGAATTCAAGTTTATGACACCAATGAAATCCATGCCCTATTGGGTAAATTACTTACCTTCAATCATATGTTATAGAGGCATAGCTATATGTACCTATCTTTTTGCCAAGACCTAGAATTCATGGTCCATCCTCACATGGAAGTGAGCATCCTTAAAGACCTTTAGCTAATAATAACCCATTATGAGTATTTTATGGGATGTAGTATTTCTAGATAGATGGTCACTTCCAATCTTATGATGCAAATTTTCTAAGATCTCCTGGGCTTCTTCATGTGCCACACATCTTAAATAGATGCATTCATAGTTCTTCCTATAGAGGATGCCTTTCTTGATCATATAATGAGCATCTTTAAGCCTTAGGGATCTCTTTTGCTCTCTTGAGTTCTTGGGTGTATGTTCTAGTGAGTAAGATATGAATAATACTTGAATACCAATCCTCTTGGGAAATATATGTTTGAAAGACCTCTTTGATGGTGATGCATGGCTCTGGTTCAGTCATCAATTATATAATGCTTTATTCTCTAATGATATTGGTAGGTTTAATTTCAATATCAAACTCCAATAATTTTTCCATCCATTTACCTATGTGCTATCCCAATTTATTTTATCCTAGTGTAAGCTTGACATTATGACTTGGTACTATGGTGATGTCTTATTTTAGAGGATGTAGCGCTTAAAATTATTGACTAATTTGATAAGGGCAATAATTTTCTTGTCAATCAATGAGTATCTAAGCTTCACATATTTCAAGTTCATGATCATAAAATAAATAGGGTAATATATTTCTTCCTTCTTTTGTGTAAGCACTAAAACAATGGTATGATCTAAATTGAATGAAAACAAGAAAAATTCTTTAGTGAAATCTGAAAAATTCTTTAGTGAAATTCTTTATGAAATAGAATTCTTTATGTCATGGAAATACTTCTTAGATTTAGGTGTCCACTCCACTTTGGCATCTTGTTTGAGAATTGCATTCATGGGTTTGACAATCTCTACAAATCCTGATATGAATTTCCTTATGAAATTAATCTTCCCAAAGAAGGACTTGAGCTCCTTTTTGCTATTTGGAAACATTAATTTTGAAATCCCTTAAATTCTATTTGGGTCAATAGTAATCTTGTCCTAAGTGACAATTTGGCTTAGTAGCTTGCCTTTAGTAATATCAAATATAATTTTCTTGGAGTTAAATGATATACCAAAATTCATAC
This sequence comes from Torreya grandis, assembly GCA_037957365.1. Classification (NCBI taxonomy): domain Eukaryota; kingdom Viridiplantae; phylum Streptophyta; class Pinopsida; order Cupressales; family Taxaceae; genus Torreya; species Torreya grandis. The sequence goes on from JARHVA010005072.1 coordinate 1,330,240, forward strand.
ACCTTTCAAAAATGGATTGAAGATGGTCGATATGATTAGCTTTATTTTTAGAGAAAATAGTGAGATTGTCCATGTATACAATTATGAATTATTCTATCAATACCTAAAATGCATTATTCATCACTCTTTGAAAATTAGTTTCAATGTTGATCAACCCAAATGGCATTTTCTTGAAGGCATATGTTACCCATTTTGTAGTAAATGTCATTTTCATCCTATCCTCTAATTTGACTAATACTTGATTATATCCTAAAAATCCATATAATAAATACATCATTTTAGACCCATTCATATTTTATATTACCTCATCTAGTGAGGGTAGAATATAATTGTCCTTCTCAAAATCTTTATTCAGATTCTTGAAGTTAACACATGATCTAATTTGTCCACTTTTTTTTCCTTACATGAACTAGATTGGCTACCCAAGTTGAATACTTGATAGGAAAAACTATTTGAGCACTTAGTAGCTTCTGTACTTATTTTTAGATTAATGGTGATTAGATAAGATTAACCAACCTTTGATTTTTCCTAAATGGTTTATGATCCAGTTTGAGTGGAATGGTATGGGT